>JH719967.1:571185-741107 GCA_000231845.2 Tetrahymena malaccensis 436
TTCGAACCTCCTTTATAATAGCAACGACCCTCGGACTCGCCCACTCGAGTCCCTATGCCCTTCTTGGAATTAAAGATGAAGGTGCTTCAGGCTTAGGCTCTGCATTAGCAAACTGCACTAATCTCTCAAATTTGAAACTTGATTTAAGGTAAAATCAACTTATTTGTTTTGGTTATATTAATATAAAAATGAATTAAAATAAAAACAATATTTTTACTTGATTTACATAATTTTTGGTTAATGTTATGATTTTAATTTTATATTTTTAAGTTAAAGATCATAAAAATAAACAAAATCTATTTTATTTATCAAAGTTTTAAATAAAATATTTTTTCTTTTTACTTTTATTTTATTAATTAAAACTTATCTCTAATATCTATTTATAGACGTAATCATATTAATGATTCACAAAAAATAAAGTTATGGTTTAAGTGCTTCAAAGCTAAAAGGTTAGTTGTTAAAAAAAAAAATAAGTTTATGATAAAGCATGAGTGATAAACATAGATAAATATAATAGATAAATTAAAAAAATTTTTAAATATAAAATAAGTAGATTTATTTATCTTTATTTTAATATTTGTAAAGCAAATAATTAAACATAGAATATAAATTTATGATAATTTTTATAAAAGCAAATTTAGTGAAATGGTAGATTTATAAAAAGACTATTAATTTTTTCAACTGTAAAAAGTAAATTTAAAAAAAATAAATCTTAATTAAATATTAAAAATTATATTTATTAAAGAAAATTTCAAGAATAAACTTTACATATGAAATATTTAAGTAAAATATTATTTTATATTTTCATAATTCTCAATCTACTTATACTCTTAACAAAAATTTGCTTATATTATCATTTTCTTATGAAGAAAGATTGTAATCACTTTTCTTAATTTACTGAATAATATATTTTACATCTTCATATTGGTTTTATTCTGTAATCTTTGAGAGAATTTGTAAAAATTTCTATATATTAATATTCCTTTTTTCTTGGCTTACTTCCAAACCTTCAATATGTTCGAGACTGATCATAGCTTTAGCTATTATAAAAGAAATATTAAATTGCTAATAGTTATAATGGTTAGATTTTTATATAGCTTCGAATCTTTTTAGCAAATCCTATATTAGGATAATTTATTCAGGAGTAATTTAGTCTTTACAATTTCTTGCAATTTTAGTAAGGAAATTATTTACTACTATACCAATCAAAAATTTTTTGATATATTTCTCATCAGATATAATATCAAAATAAATTTAACTTATTAAAGGATATACTTATGGGTTAATCTCAAAAAAATCATTAAATCCAATAAGACATAATTCAACACTTTCTACATCAGCAAATATAGGTAGTTTTAAAATTTCTTGTCTATAATTTTCTTAGTAGTATTAAAGATGTTTATAAATAATTCTGTGCCTAAGAAGTCCTTAAATAACTAAGTAAGGCGTATTAATACCCTCTAAGATTTTATAAGGTAATTTTTCAAATAAAGTGGTTAAAATATTAAGTCCGTTTAAGATGAGCGCTTTCGAGAATGAGGTTAGCAAGAGAATCACTCTCACTATAGATTCGTACAATTATTCATATAAAATTTCAGCAATTTATTTATCTAATGATTTAATGATATTTGATATAATAATTGTTAAAAAAGTTTCATAATCATCAGACCTATTTTCTTCTTATTTTAAAGTTTAATATACTGTGAGTTAAAACATCTAAAATATTTCAGCAGCTCCTTATTCAAGAATTTAAGAATTTCCATGTTTTTCTATTTCCTCTTGGTGCTTTTTCAGGAAGTACCTCTAAGTACCTTTAATTATTTATAAAATTTTATCCATGATAAAGTGTATACTTTTTTCAAAAATAAGTTCATATTATAAGTTTTGCAAAAGCAAATTAAAAACATCAAATTTCTTATAATCAATAAATAATTCTGTAGATTCATTGCAAAAAGTCAAGATACAACTAAGAGCCTCTTCTACAAAATTTTATTCTTAAAAGCTAGGTTCGTAAATGAGCTATTCTTAGTTATCTTCATCCTCATCTTCCTCTTATTAAAAATTTAAACCTGCTCCTTACATATTAAAATTAAAATTATTCATAGGATTAGGATTTTGTTAATTTTGCTGATTTTAATTTTCTTATATGTCTTCAAAATCATCATCATTTTCCCCCTAATATATTAATAAATTATGTTAGTTACTTTAATAAAATTCAATAAAGTGATAAGCTTTCAAATCTTATTTGCTAGTTGAAAATTGTTGCTTAAAAATTATTTTTATTTAAATTTTCTTTTTTAATAAAAAATGTAATTTTAATTTACTTGTTATTGATCTTGAATGATTTCTTGCTAATCTAAATCTAGCTCATCAAGTTCTATATCTTAATTTTCAACATCTCTGCATTTAATTATAATAGGACAATTTTTGACTGAACCATCTTTCAAGGCTGTTGGTAAAACCTAAAGAAAAATAAAATCAAAACAGGTTTGAGAACCTAATATTTCCACACTTAAAGTTTTGAAAAATTTATAGTAGAGGGTTTTTTATGGAATACTTAATTCGCTTGGTGATTTGTAAAACTTTTAAGCTAATTCCTCAGCAATAATTTTAATGTTTTATTTGAGTTCGCTGCATTCTAATTTTAACTTTTGCTTGATTTTCAGAATAGCACAAAGACAAATTTGGTGATTCTTTTGAATTAAAAGCTCTCTTTTTTCATTATCAACTATCATCTCCAAAAAAAATTTCTCAATTTTTAAAATTTCATCTTCTAGATATAATTCTAAATCTTCCAATTCCAATAGCTACTTTATAAATTTTTGTATTCCATCTGTTAGAGTAATTTCATGCTTAAAAAAGTTCTCATGTGTGTATTCCTTAATTAAAATATTAAGTAAATCTTTAACGTAAGGATACAGCTAAGCTTGGTTTTTTTTTTGTATATTTTAAAATACATTTAAAAAGACATCCAAAGCAAAGATCTTTACCTAGGCATTATCAATTTTAAACACTTCTATTAACTAAGGAATGAATTAGCGATGCTAAAAGAGAATATATTAATTGAAAGATATTACTAGTTAAGCTGCAACCCTTGATATAAAATTGTATAAAAATGGGTCAAAGAACATATAACTAAAGAACTTGAAAAATATATCTACTTCTTTCAACTCGAATTCTTTTTATAGTATGGAACTCATAGTTTAAAGACAACCAATTACTTAAAATTTGTCACTTCTTTATACCACAAGGATGTCTTCTTAAATTAGTTTCTCGCTGTAATCTGTTTGAAAATCTTAGCTTTTAATTAATACTTAGCTTTTGTTAATAACAGAGCATCTCTTTTCTATATCATTTAACTCCTTATATATATATGCCATTATTTTATTTTCATTGATAGATGTTAAGGCAATATCAATAATTTGTTATAACTTCAAGTAAACTTCATCATTAAATGGAAAGCTGTCTGCTGTTGGTAATTGCTCAAAAAAACTTAATTTAAATGCTTATATAATTAACTATATATACAATTCTTTTTATTTTTTTGCAAACTAATCTATAGAATCGCATGTTAATATGAGCTAAACTATTTCTAAGCAAATAAATTAATAAAGCTAGAAATGCTAGTCTCTTACTTCGAAAATGTTTTTTGCTAAATATTTTTCTTCAAAATTATTTTCTAAGCTCAAAATCTATTCTATAAAATTATTAATATTGTCGTACAAGTATATAATTTGTTCTAACTTCTGGTCTTCAAGAATGAGATATATTTCTTTTTTGGTCTTTTGCTCTACTACTCCGTGATTGATTTCAACATTTGAGAAATAAGCATCATTCAAAGTAGTTATCAAATTCAAGAGTTTTCTATGTTATTAAACATTTGTAAAATCTATTTAGTTTTACAAGAGAAAGTAGAGATATTGATTGATGATATCAAAGTTATATTGACAAATTGTTTCAATATCCTTGAGATTATTATATAGTATTTTTACTAGCTTAGAAAGCTAAGATTTGCTCATTTATTTACGTAAAGACAGCAAACAGTTTATAACCAGAGCATTAAATTCATCGATTTAATAATTTTGCAAAGCTCCTTTTTAATTCTAAACTTTGTTAGATATTTTTATAAACTCATCTATAAGTCTGGATGGTTCTTATAATTTGACTAGGCTGAGCTATGAAATATTATCCTTTTAAACAATTAAATCAAAAGACTCTTTCTGATTTTCTCTCTATTTTAAGACAACACTTAGGAATATCAGGGCTCTTAAACCCTATTCCGAATCTTTCTAAATTACATATTTGATAAAGTAATCACCTTCTATGATAATCTGCTGATTAAAGTAAGTAGCTAAAACATATAGGGATTTTATATGCTTTAAGCAAGAATCAGATGCTATGTATTTGCTCAAAATACTATTAAAAGTTTTTTGTAGCATGAAAGTATCTTATGAGCATTCTTTAATTAGTAGCGAAATTAGAATCGAAGAAATGTATTAGTAATTATCAGAGTAATCTTCATTAAATAACGCATCAGTAAGCTACTAAATAACTTCAAACTTATTTTCTTTGAACTAAGAAACTAATTCCTAATATGATTTATTAATATTTTAAAAGTCTAAATTTTACAATATCGAAGTCATACTTTCAACTAAAAATTTATCTCAAGCTTTGATTTTATTTTTATGTTTATGTTTCTAAATTAGATTCGGCTATTTCACTTTCGAATTAAAAAATAATAAATTCCCTCCTTATATTTAATCAGAATTCCTAAAGAGGCAAACATAATAAAAGATATGTTAGGATTTATTTTAGAATCTAAATTTGTAAAAATTTTAATATTTAAGTAATTATAAAAATGATTATATTTAAATTATTTAAAAATATTGGTTATTAATTTAATCTCATAAGATTTTTAATATCTAAATCTGATCAAATAAAATTAATAATAATTTTTATTTATTCAAGAAAAACATAAAATTTTTTTTTAATTCAATTTTTAAATTGTTAAAAATCAATAAAATTTAATTTTTTTTCTTCATAAAATAGTCTTTTTCAATAAATAAAAAATCATTTTATTAATTAAAATTAAAAGTTATATTTTTTAAAATAAACTTTTAAACGATTAAAAATGTTATTAAGTGAGTAGCAATATCAAAAATAAATAAATAAAATCAAGTAAGAGACCAAGAAATCATTGAAATGGAATGATAAGTAGTAATGTTTTGATATTTTAGTGACTGAAAGAATCTTTTAACTTAATTCAGTATCTATCTATGCAAAATATTCATCATCACTCACTCGCTATTGTTTGAATTTCAATTTTATTTGATTTTTATTACTTTTTTTCAAATTGATTTAAAAAGTTTATAAATAAAATAGCTATTATTTTCATCTGTTTATTTTAAGAAATGTAGTAGCAATAATAAAAGTAAAAAGTAAAGGAGAAAGTAGAAGAAGTTTATCCAAATAAAAATACTCTTCTAAATGAGCTGCGCAATGAGAACAATAAAAAATATATTTAACCTGAGTGCTTGACGTTGACTTATAAATAAATAGAGAAGATTGAAGAGCAAGGAATACCAGATATTTTTGCAAGCATTCCTTATGTTCATTTAAGTCATAATAAAATTAGTAGTTTAAAAGGTATCTAATAGTTTAAGAATCTACAAGGTCTATCTGTTTCTCATAATTTATTGGCTGATTGGACTGAGCTGCTGAATATAGAGCATAGATCTCAAATCTAATTTTTAAGAGTAAGAAGGAATCCGCTTTGTAAAAATCCTAATTATCACTCAAAATTATTGGAAGCATTTTAAAATTTGGAGAAACTTGATGACATAAAAATAGATGATAAGTGTCATTAAATAAAATATTAAACTCAACATGCTTCATAACCTTATGTTATGTAGCTATTTAAAGTATTATAAATAGAGTTTGAGAAAATAGAATAAAAGGTTTAAGGTTTATATCCTCATTTATTTGATGAACATACCCCAACTAGCTAAAAAATGAACTAAATTGCTTAATAAAACAAGAACGTTCAAGCAGCAAGCACTAATAATATTTTAGGTGAGCTAAATAGGTAAAAGGCAAATAGCTATAGTTTTATAAATTCAAAAGGAGTTTCTACAGTTACAATTAACTAACAAAATTAATCTACTAATAGGTCTAATTTACAATAAGGTTTAAACACAAGTATTACTGTTACATAGGCTCCTCCTATTCAAAGCTACAATTAAATTAAAAATCAAATTGAAGATGTTAATTATGATTTCTTTGATCATTTAATTGCATTTTTAAACAATGATCCTACTCTAAAACTGAAGAAAAATGCAGGCTCTATTCTTTTAGGTGGATTCTTATTGAGGTTATGGAGGATGTTAGGAAATTTTATGTTAGATCCATTTTATAAAAATATGATGAATATATATGATTTGCAAATAGATTTGTTTAGTAGGATTATGAAAAAGTATAGAGAAAGACATGATCATACAATTGAATAATTTCTTCAGTAGTAATGCGAAAATAACCCAAAAGTCGATAAACAACGTCTCTTTTCTGATTTAAACTATGGCTATGCATGCTTTTTCTAGGAGTTGTTCAAAATTTCTGAATCACCAATAATTGAAGAATATGAATTTGTAAAAGATTATTTGGGAATTTAAGAAAGATAACTATTCCAAGAGTAAGAATATGCAAAAAATATTAACAATCAATCAAAATAGCAGGCCAATTTAGTACCATCTTAGTAAGCTAATTTATAGTAGCAAAATATTAACTAAAATGAACTAGATTAACACTTGTAAGGAGTTAGACCTGCTTCTCAATAATATAATCCTCAAACTTTTGCAAGTTAAATGAGTTAAAGCATAATGGAAGATTATAACAAGGAGTAAAAAAAAGTAAACTAATCTCAAAATCACTTCAAGAATTAATCAGATCTTTCTCCTAAAAATGTTAGTTATTTTATCAGTAAGAATGAGCAATTTTAGCAGCATTAACAAAGCTAGGCAAATACTAACTAGATTAATCTAGAAAAAGCTGCTTATTAAGCAGAAATTATGATACTGCAGAATTATTTCCCATTATTCTTACTTAATCAAGATTACATGGAAATTGTGTTTGAATGCGTAGTTGAAAAGCTTGTAGCCTTACTTCATGGTTATGAAATAATGATGTATGGTGAACTAGAGGATGATGATGAAGTTTTTTATAAATTTTAAAATGTATAAAAAATATTCACTATTTACAATCCATAAGAAGAGATCTATCAGTCTATTTAAAATATTGGGAAGGAATAAGCAATAAATGAGTCTCGTTTGAACAATCAATCTAGAACGAAATCAGAAAGAAGCATAAACAACTTAAAAAGAAGATCTAGTGCTAATTAAAGTGCCCTCTCAAATAGAAATAATGCTTCTTAAAACTAAAAATCAAGGCTTTCTAATAGATAAATAGATGCTTCTTCTTATGTTAGCCAGTCAAAAACTAATATGTCAGTCCGCTCTATGAGGTAGCAAACAGCTGAATCAATAGGAAGCAAAAAGACTCTTTAATAACAATAAAAAGATAGATCATAATCAGTTATAGATTAATTGAATAATACTCTGACAAGACTAAACTCAAAAAGAGGACTATCAAATTCTTTTATATAAAATAAATCAGCTCTTAACGTAAATTAGAACACAACTTATCAGCAATTATAGCAATAATAACAACAATTAAATAATTACACAAGCAGATCGAATGGAAATATTGTTCCTGATTTATCGCCTATCAATCAAATTGGTAATAATTATAATACAAATTTATTAAACACTTCTCAAAATTAAACAGCTCTCAACATGTCTAGAGAACAAATGTTTTAGTCATTAGGCCTTTAAGGTTAGCAACAATAAAATTATTAAACCCTTTAATTGACAGATTATTCTCCTTTAAATTAACAAGGAAATAATAGCGTTTCTCAAAATTATTAAAGTACAAATATTTATGATTAAGCAAACAACTCTCCATTTAATATTTAATAATAGAATTCATTGTAATAAGAATAAGAAAATGCTTTTTCTAAATCCATAAATTAGAATCAATATAGTAATAGCTAAAGGCAAATTAATAATCGAACTTTACCATCTGATGAAACTTAGCAAGGATAAATCGGGACTTCATATTTCATGCAATAGAATTTGAGTTCAAAAGAAAATAATAGTGCAGATCACTCATTTAATAAACAATAATCATTCAGTAGATTAAATTAAAGTAAAAGTGCAGCCAATTTTAATTAATAAAATTATTTGTCACATCCTGGACAGCATATTGGAAATTATGATTCAAAAGAGTATTCCTCATATAGAGAATATATTTTGAAGCAGCAAATTCCTTGGAGTTAAATGGAACAGTACAAAAGGTCTCTCTAAAAGAGCCAGTATTTTGTGACAATATTGAAGAATATCATCTCATTGCACACAATACCTCAAATGAAGACCTTCTTCTTGAAATTGAAATTAGCTTCTGATAAAAAGCTGCTCAGCTTATACAACATCATGCAAAGAAGAATGAAAATGAATGCATTTAAGTTCTGGCAGAGATAAGTTAGGAAATGCACTAAAAATTTATTATTTAACCTTATGATCAAGCAGAAATTCTTTAATATTTTAAGGAAAAATGCATATCTGTAAAAAATATAAGCTGAAAAACACAACAGTTTACAAATTAAATACAAGGTATTTTATGGGTTAGTTAAAATATTAAGGAATAAAAGAAAAATAAAGAAAGGATTAAGAAAAATAAGGCGTTTGGTTTTGAAAAAAGCTATTTTACCTATATTTTAAAAGCTTACCCTATACTATCTGACTATCCCAAGAAATCACACAATCTAAGAGCTAAATTACAATAAAATTCATTAGAAAAGTAAATAGCTGTTCAATTAACTTTCAATACACTTTAAAATTGAAGATGATTACAAAACTTTACAGCATCAAAAATAAGAAGTTGTTTTATAATCATTAAAATCACAAATTATAGATTAGTAACAACAGTAACAAAGTCTTTAAATTAAAGACTCATTTAAAATAGCTTAACAATAAATTGACATCCTCAACCATCAAAGTAGAGTACAACCAGAAAAGGGAATCCTTTCACAAAGAAATTCTGTTGTTTAAAACATAAATAAAAAAATTATGAAAGAAGATGAAGACAACAAAAAAACAATTAAACAAAAAAATTAATAACAGCCTTCAAAAACTTAAATATAAAAAATATCTCAAGATAGAACATTTAAATCATCTCAAAATCAAATAAGTAAATGAGCTCTAAATAAATTTTCATTCTTTTTTAAAATTTATATTTTATTATTTGAAATTTGTATATATTATAGTAAATAAAGTTGTTTGTGTACACTTATCAATTTTGCATGTTTTTTGAATAAAAACAAATTTAAATAAAATATTATTTTTAAATTATTTTTATATTCAACTTCTATTTTTGAATTTTTTCTAAAATTTAAATTATTTTCAAATTCAATATTTTTTTAAACTAAAATTAATCAAAAAAGCTAGATAACCATAATAAAAATAAAAAATGGTATTGCATCGTTATTGTGTAAATTTTTAAAAAAATAATTAAAATTATAAATAACATAAATATGATCCACATTACCTTTCATTAAAAAATATTAAACGAAATACAATTTCTTTTAAGTGAGTTCCTCAGGAAAGATGAAAATTAATTTTTTTTTCAAAATGTGAATTTTAATATTTTTTTATATTTAAATTTTTAATTTTCTAAAACAAAATTCTTTGAAATTTAAAATAATAACTTTGTAATTAGTTTTTTAGAGATTAGAATAAGAAGTAATCATTTTTTGTATTAAAATAATATTTATCAAACACTTTTTTATACAAGAAATAACAAAAATTATTTAATTACAAAAGTCTATATTCAAGAGTAAGCATAATTTTTTAACTCATTAAGCTGCTCCTTTACCTATTTTTAAAATGATAACTTTATTACTTACAAAATAAAATTAATTTACATCATTTATTTTAAAGTCAAAGTTTTATTTTTATGTTTCCAAAAATTCTAATCTCTGTATTTAATTAATCTCTTTCTCTATCTTTTGTTCCAGTATTCCTTTTAATATTAGGTTTTTTAATAAATTTAATATAATATCTAACTAATATTACTTATGGCTTGAGCTGATTTTGAAAATTTTGAGCGGACATTTTCAAGATTTTTTCTGAGAGTGATATTTTCTTC
This sequence comes from Tetrahymena malaccensis 436, assembly GCA_000231845.2. Lineage (NCBI taxonomy): Eukaryota > Ciliophora > Oligohymenophorea > Hymenostomatida > Tetrahymenidae > Tetrahymena > Tetrahymena malaccensis. The sequence continues at coordinate 581,443 of JH719967.1, forward strand.
ACAAAGAGGATTATTTTTTACAGTTGTCTTTAAATCTGTTTCATACTTTTAGAGCATAGATTCGTATTCTAATTATTATTTTGATATTAATTCCTTTTACTTATTGTGCTCTAAGATTTCATTTATATGCTACTGTAATTTTTCATTCTATATTTTACTAACTATTCTAAAAAAAATAACATTTTTTTAGATATATTTCATCAATCGATAAATAAATAAAATTACTAACTAATAATGTATTCAATTTTTTTCTTTTCTGAAACTACCAGCTAATATTAATTCTCAAACATTTTATTTTCTATTTATGACAAATTTTGCTATTGAATATCTATTGTTTAAGTTCTTAGCTTATCTATCACCTTTTATTGGTTAAAAATTTAATTCTTTTGCTTCTCGTTTTCAGAGAACAAAAGAGCCATTTGCTTTTTATTTTATACATAATAATTCTCTTTTAAATTCATTTCATTCAAAATTTCTTAAGATTATTTTTGTGCATGTGCTTTTTCTTATTACAGCTCATCAATTTTTATAAGTAGCTCTTTCTCCCTAACTTTCCACTCTTCTCCTTCGTTGTTGAATGAATAAAACTACTTTTCCATATTAGAAAGCTTTTAAGTGAGAATCCTATTTTCTTATCTATAAAAAATAAAATTTCCTATTTTTTCAATGAAAATGCTATCTTATTTATTATAAAAATGCTATACTAAGAATAATAAATGCTTTTATTTACCTAATATCACTATATCTCTTAAAAACGAATATTGAATCTGATAAAATAAGACTAAACATCTCAAAATTAGCTTAAATCTATTAAGATAGGCCAATATCCTCACTATCTAACAATTCTGATAGAATTGATTTTGCTTAAGAAATATTTTGCAAATCTTTTTGAATGGAAGAAGGTATTTTATCAAAAAATTCTTTAATTTAAGCATTGATTTTCTTTATCTAATCCTTTGAAATTTCAAAATCCTCTAAAAATTCTCTACCCTTCTTTTTCAGCTCACTTCTCTCTTTATTCACATTTAAGAGATGTTCATCAACATTTTAATACTCCTTTTGCAAATGGTTTATCTAATTTAACAAGAAAAAACACGATTTCAATTCGTTTCATTTTAAAAAAATTATTATTTACTTTTTGTGTTAAAATCTGATGTGTTTATTATTATTTTTACAATGAGTCCTTACTCTGTTTACTCTACTCTAAAAGTTCAGTATATTTTTGAACAATTTATTAGTTTTAAAGTTATAATTTTGCATTTTCACTTTAAAAATGGCTATTCTGTTGCTACAAAAACTAATTCTCATCTAAAATTGATTGATAGTTTCTATCTAAATCTTGCAGCTTCAGCGTTTACTATCTGAATGCTTCTATTTACACGCTATAGTTTTAATGCAATTCTTAATAATTTTATTCTTATCTATCACGTTCTTGTCTAAGATCATTTAGTTTAGTTCTTAGCTGTGTAATTTCTTCCTACATTTATAGATTGATTGATTTAAAATTAATTGAGTTGATTGGCAGCAATAATTAACAAATAAATTTCAAATTTTTATTTATAGATTTTGAAGATATTATTTTTATCATTCAAAAATTATAAAATCAAACGAATATAGATGATTTGTTTCTTAGATAACATTTATTTTCAGTAAATTTTTATAATTATTTTTAAGGCAAAGTAAAAGAATAACATTTTACTTTCAAATCAGCTTTAGACTATAATGAACCATAAAAAGCTTACAACAAATTAGGTACATATAAAAGAGACTTCTATTTTATAATCAAAGAAGGATTATTAGATTAAAATATTAATAAAACCTTATTAAGACATTTACCAAAACATTTCTATTCGCTTTATTTACATATTAAACATTTTTTTCTTTACTATGATAATACAATATTTTTGTATAATTCAAAAGATGATTTTTAAACTGAAATAATTCGTTATCAGATATTTAAAACCTCTAAATCACAAAAATTTATTTATAGATATGTTGGTTAAATAAGTTTAGATTTTATCACTAATAAATTACACTAAATTCAAATTCTAAAAAATCAATAAAATGAATTCTAGCCATATAGTCTTTTAAATTTTAATTAATAATATTGATAAAAAACATCTTTTAATACTAAAATGCTGTATAAATTATTTACTACATTTTATTTTATTAACAAAAATTTTTTCAATTTTTTAATTTTATGCCAAAAAATGTGATTTTTCAAATTGCAATTTTAACTTTTCCACCTTCAACTTTAATGTCACCTTCTTTTTGTTGAGACTATTGCATAAATTTTTAATATAAAATACAATCAAATATTTATTAAGATATTTTACTGATGAAGCATCATTGAAACCTAAGTCTAATTTAACCTTGTCACCAGGCTTGAAAGCAGGTAAACCTTTTTTATTAAATAAACAAATATATTATTTTTTTAATGCTATTTCATAAATATATACCTTTGTAAGGACAACTAGCACATCTGAAAGCATCTCCCAAATAGCAATTACCACAGCTAGACTTAATATCACCTTTTTCAAGAGCTTGAATAAGTTAATCATCACTCAAACCTTGTCTATAATTCATATTAAAATTAATTTACTAAATGTTTATTTGATTAGTTTAAGAATTTAATATATTATATATTAATTATTAAAATTATACTCTTTTTCTTTTCTTCCACAAGTGCAGTTCTTACAAGCTTTTGGCTTGGTGGCACAGCTTTCTTCAGTAGGGACTGTAACACTAACTTTATCATTATTTAAGAGAGCATCTTCATCGACAGTGTTGTTATCGATTTTGACAGCCTAGAAAGCATTTTTCTTTTTAATTTAAGGTTCAACTTGAACTACAGGACTATGCATATACTATCCATAAACATTATTTTAAGTTTCAGCAGTGGTAGTGCTAGTTTAATTTTGAGTAGCATTAGTAGCGGCTACTTCTCTCTTAAGAGAAGCAGCTTGTTAAAATTCAGGCTTGATAAAAACTAATTAGTTTGAAGTAGCAGTTTAAGCAGGGTTGCTATTCTTGAAACCAGTAGCTTTCAATAATTTAACAAATTTTTCAAAGTCTTCCTAATTAATTGTAGTGAATTTAATAATAACTTGTCCTTCATTAGATAAAATTCTATAAATGTGACCAAGAGTTTTCAATGGCAATTCGCTAATGCTATCAACTTGAGCCAAAAATAATTTGAAAGAGTTATCTCTTAAATATTCAACCAAAAGAGTAGAATCAGCAACAACAGTTTCCTTAGTGTTTCTAGTTTCTAAAAGTTATTCTCTTAATTCCTTGCTAGCAGCGTAAACAACTGTATTCATTTTAATATTTTTCAAATATATGATCTATCTATTTATCTTTTACTAAATTTTTTACTAAAAATAAATTTGTAATTTTGAGATTTTTATTTATTATTCTAAAATTTTCTTTCTTTTTTGGAATATTTCTAATTATCTTTTTATCTTAATGGAAATTTACCAATTTCCTCCGAAATGAATAAAGTATGCATCTACTCATTTATAGCATTTAATGTTTACTTAAAAAGGTTTATCAGGACTCATATATTATATGATAATCCTTCTTTAGAAGGCTAATAGTTATGATATAATCATTCTAGAAATCTTCTAAAATTATTAAGCTTATTTTGATTAAAATAGCTTATAAAATATTTTATCATTTCATCAAACTAAAATGGTAAAAAACATAGGTTAAAACACAGTAAAATAATGCATGAAAAAAATCTTATAATTTATTAAGGTTCTCTTTCAAGCTTTAATATTTTTAGAATAATTAATGAACAAAAACAATCACTTATGATTATTTACTTTTATGTTAATGAAAATATTTTAGATTTAGATAATAAAAATGATCATAACATTAAAGAGATTTAAGTGTTTTATGACTTATTCAAAATATATTTTTACTTAGAATTTATTTAAAACAGTAAAGGACATTATAAAGTTTAATTTTCTTCAATAAATAAGCTTCATTCAAACAAAAATAAAACAATATATTTTATAATCAATATTAAATTAAAATATAATCAATATAAATGCAATAAGAATTTATATTATTTTTAATTTATGTTTTTTTAAATTATTACTTTTAATAAAAAAACAGCAAGCAATCACTAACAGATAAAAAATAATCTAATTAAATATTTTTTATTATTTCAGACCGAAATTTATTTTTATTTGGGAAAATAAGTAATTCAACTTTTTCTTAATTATTTGATGTTTATTTTATATAATTAACAAAAGAAATAACTTTTAAGTTGATTTATGGACAAAATTTTACTTAGTAGAAGTAGAATTTTCTTTTTGCTATTATTAAATTAATTTAGAAACAAAATAAGAGGAAATTGAAAAAGTTAATTTTTGAGCAAGTTAGTTTGTTAATTATTTAGATATGCAAGAATTCTAGATAGAGTAGTCCTAAACTTAAAAAATTAATAAATCATTAGCTTTTGGAATAGTCATCAAGCTTACATTCAGCTTATTAGACCTACTGAGTAGTATTGATTATATAATCAATGCATAGAAGTGCGAAGAATTTATAAATTATATGCTTTACGCCATAATTGGGATCAATCCATTAATTTAAGCAATATTTTGGTCTAAAGTATTCTATAGATCTGCAGAGCTAGATAAATAACATAAGTTTGGCTCATAGTATTAACTCTCATCACTTTTAAAGGAATCAGTTTACTCTTAGCATATGAGCTTGTAAAAAGTTGTTAAACTCTAGCTAAAATCTTATTTTACTGAATGTGTAGATGAAATTATTTCAGTACTAAGGTATCTTCCTCATGGAATAATTTATTCACTAGTTAGCTAACTAAGAGTACTTAATATTATTATTTCATCCAAATATTGCAAGAATTTGACAATAACTCCTCATTTTTTTAACGTTTTTCGCTCAAGACTCAACTCATAGGGTAGCGAAATTTAAATTGAGACAGGCCACTATAAAACTAAACTTAATGACCAAGATGAAGTCATAGACGATAGAATTTGGTTGTAGATGGATATAGAAACTTCAGTAAATAGAAGCGATAAAAGAAATACCTAGCCAAATAATTCTACCTTTAACGAGTCTCAATTACTTGAAGTGCTTTAACCTCAAACTTTTATGAATGTCTTCACAAGCTAATAAATGAGAAGGTTTATAATGATCTCTGAGTCTATTTAATTCTTGTTTTAAAGTGTTCCCTTCATCATTATTGAAATTATCAACAACTAGATGACTCAAACTTGGTTGTCTGTTGAGCAAACATATGTGCCAAATATAGCTATTTTTGTACTAGCTTGCATATAAGTTGTTTTTACTTTCAACATATTTATTGATCTTTTAATTACTGAGGATTCCATCTTATATTTGAAGATGTAAGATCTACTTAAATACTATGACGAGTAATTTAAAAAAGGAGCTAACGTCCATCCTTTAATATCGATTCCCTAGATACCTTCTGAATTTGTATTCTTGGACATCAAAGATGCTTTCTTATTTAACAATATAAATCAAAAATTCAAAGATAAAATTAAATATTTGAAATATTTGATTTCCAAATAACCAGATTTATTTTAGCATTATATTACTCTCCTAGGTTAGTATAAATGCAATAATCTCAAAAGAGTTTAGTTTGATTTAAAGTAATAATTATTTTATTTTATTGCTTTATTTTAATTTTAAAAATAATATTTTCTTTGTTTATGCTACAATTTTATTAGCTTTAAACTATTTAAATATTATAAAAAGATAAAATTAACTAAATGACTAATCAATTGATCATTTGATAAACAAGAGCTTTGAAAATCTTACAAAATGTGAGTAGCTTATTGATGTTAGCTTAGATCTAAGGTAATAAAAAAAGAAATTTTTTTTACAATAAACAACATTTTTTTGTAAAATAGCCAAAATGAAATCACAAAATCTGGTTCTCAAAAGTTAGCCAATTTTATTGCCAAAAGATTCAAACTGCAAAATCTCTAAATGATATTCAGGTAATTTAAAATAAAATTTATAATCCTAACATTTTTATGTATAAATAAAAAGCAAAAACAATATCCTTTTGTAAGAGGCATATGAATCTCTTAACAATTTTAAAGAGTACTTAAATGTTAAAGAAACTAAAATAGTTTGGTAACCATTTATTTATATATTATTCACATTAAATTCATTTAATTGACTTTAATTTATTTAGGAGTGACCATTACCAAACAGAAAACATTTTATCAAAGAAGTCCCTTATTGAAAATGAAAGTGTTTTTGTCCTACTTTACAGAGGATCTCATCCACTAGAAAAATATAAGGAGATGATTGACAAGCATCAATCTTTCCACTTAGATATTGAGTAATTTGAATTTCCAAAACAAATTTCTTATATTTTACAATTTTATATTTCTACGATTTAAGGATTAATTTTTAAAGTTTCAGGAAATTTTTTAATTATTTGCTTAATAAATTATATGTAAAATGAAATCTTAAAATTCGTAAAAAAAAAAATCAAAAGAATTGATGAATTGTAAGCAGACCTTATATACAACTTTTCAAAACTGAAGATTAATGATGCTAGATACTCTGTTTGGTAAAATTAATAATACATTAAAATAGCAAAATTAATTAATTTAATATATAGCGCACATATTGAAGACAAAAGAAGCTACACGATATACTCTGATCTCAGAAAAATCAAATATGAAGATAAGCTTAAATCTCTCTAACATCATAATAATATATCAAATGGTGTTTTTATATTTGATCTTCAGTGCCTTATTCTTTCAAGCAAAGGCAATGTCGATTCTGAAAATCTAGAAAAACTTGCTCTATAGCTAAATCAATTGTAAAAATATCAAGCTATTGTTCTTGACTTAACGTAAATAGATATATATATTATCTATTTAAAAATCATTTTTTACCTTAATAAAGGTCATTTAATATAAACTTTGAATACATATCCAGCTTTCTTTCTACTTTTAAAGAAGATTCAGAAATAAAAAAATAAGTTCACCTTTACATAAAGTACATTTATTTATTCTTCATTTTATAAATTTTATTAAACAATTTAATTTAGCTATGATTCCATAAACTACGAATCTGTTGAATAACTCCTTAAGATTTAAAACGATTCTGTAAATTTACCTAACTCAAGTGAAAATGATAGAAGGATACTCATATTCACGAAGTAAATTTTTGTTTTTATAAATAAAAATTAACATTCACATTTATTAGGCAAAAAAATTTGAGTGAATCTCAAGTAATAAACATGATCTAATCTTTCAAAAACCTTAAAGATCTAAATAGCATCTACTTGAAGTATTTATTTTATTTATAATGCAAAATCATATTAAAATACTAAAAAATTAATAGCTTACCTAACATCGAATAAAATGGTATTAGTTTATTATCTGAAAATTTAGAGTATCTCTAAAATCTTAAAGGTCTCGAGCTCATTTTAGGGTATTGATTCATTTTTATTATTTAAAGCAAATAAGTTAATTATATTATTATGATAGAAATTGTGGGATTAAAATTGAAGGAATTGATAAAATAGCAAAGTCTCTCAAGAAATTTAAAAACCTAAACAATTTAGGAATCGACATAGAGTATTTATTGAAATAATTTATTACAATATTAAAAAAAATTAAATTAAAGGTTCTTTTAGCTAAAGGAAAACGGTGTAGCTTCATTCTGCTAAGGGATAGAGGAGCTAATAAACTTAAACAGACTTTTTTTAAGGATAGAGTAATTTTATCAAAGAGTAAATGTAATAAATGAATTAATAAAAATAATTAATAATAGCCATGGAAGTATTGGAAATTAAGGATTAGTTACACTTTCAAGATCTATTGAGAAACTACAAAATATTAAAGATCTCATTTTGTTTTTAGGGTAATTATTTTTTAAAATGTATGATTCTAGATATTTTTTATAAACACCACTTAAAGAGCAAACAGCTTTTCGATTGAAGGAATTTAAAATTTATCTAACTCATTATGCACACTTTAGAATTTACAATAGTTATCTTTGGACATGAAGTAAATTTATTCTTTAAAAATACTGAGATATAAACTAAAAAAATAATATAGCTCCACAAACATAGGTTAAGATGGTTTAGTAGAAATATTGTAAGTGATTAAGAAAAACAAGCTCCTACAACAATTTACTTTAAAAGCTCAGTAAAATATTTAAAAACTTTATATTCTTTTCAAGTAGATTTTTATTAAATTTAAATAGCTATGGGTCAATATTCAAATTAGAATTGATTCCAAATTTACAAGAGTGCTTAAAAGATTCTCAGTTAAACAAAATAGTGCTAGATTTATTGTAATTAAAAGAAAAATATACACAACTTAAAATAAATTTTATTAAAAGTGGAAATAAAATCACTAACGATGGTTTCACTTCTATAGCAAACGGGCTTTGTGAGCTTAAAAAGCTTGAAGATTTAAGCTTACTACTAAGGTAATTTATTTATTTTTGTATAAATGGCTAATTATTTATTAAATATATAAGTGATTGCGAAATACAAAATGAAGGATTGGATTATTTTAGCTCACAGTTAAGCAAGCTAGAGAAGCTAACAATCATAGACTTAGATTTCAGGTAGATATTCTTAACCTCACAAACTAATTATATATTTCACATTTTTTAATTTCAAAATACAAAAAATAATTTAATGAAAAAATATATTTTTTTTTTCTAAATTACAACCTATTTTTAATATGAATAAAATATTACATGATATTTAATTTTAATATTTAAAAAATTATATTTAAAGAAATAATAGATTGAATGGAACAAGCATTTAAAAGTTAAGCTAGGCTCTTTCTGAAATCAAAAAGCTTAAAAAAATAAAGTTAAATCTAAGGTATTTATTTATTTTTTTTATTTAAGAATTCTCTTCAAAAGAATAAATAAAAAAAGAAACACATATTTAACTCAGTTCCCTTTTTCTTGCTTAGTGGGAAACCTATGTATATTGACACATATTGAAACTCTCCATTTAGATTTAGGGTATTTTTAAATTCATAAATAAATAATATTTCTTATAAAAATAACTTAAAAGGGAGAATGAATTTTTAACGAGTCCAATCAAAAGTTCTCAAATAAAATCATAAAACATAACATCTTTAAGGTTCTTATAAATTAACATGGAGTAATCGAAATATTAAATTGTGAAATATTTTAACCAGATAAATATTTAATTAATAGATCAAGTTAATTCCTCAACAAAGATTTAGATTACTTTTCATATTTCTTGTCCTAAAATGCTTAACTTTTTGAGTTATCAATTAACTTAATGTATTTAAATTATTTTGTTACATATTTAAGTTATATAAATTTTTGCATGTTATCAATAATAGCGGGGTGTATATTGAGCCAGAGAGAGTTTAAAACCTTTTGAATATATTCGAAGACTTCAACTCTAAATTGATTAAACTTGTATTAAGAATAGAGTAAATTTACCACTTAATTATTTTCCTTTATAAAATTTTTTTTTAAAATAAAATATATTTTTAAGCGAATCATTGATGAAAGATATTTAAAATATTTATTAGAGTTTAAGAAATAAATAAATAGATTTTTAAATATTAAACTGAATTAAGAGAAAGACGAAAATAAAACTACTATAGTTGATTTCATCAAATAATGCTGAGCAATTAAGTCGTTAAAAGCAGTTATTATATATATTATCGATTATTTACTACTATTTTTTATTTATTTAATTTGGGAATAATAAAATTTTTTGAGCTAATTATATTATAATTTTGTTATTTTTTGTTAATTTTATTTTGCTAGTTGTGAATATTTGTATAAATAAATCAAACTTTTTGTTTTGTGATTAAATATTTAATAAATTAGGATACATTTTTTCAAAGTATTTTAATATTTTATGTGGAGAAGAAAGACTTTTAATGATCATACATTATTTATGCACTGATGAATTATATTAACATTTTATTATTGTTTTCTTTTGTGAACTATGATGTTTCGCTTACTGAATATCCCAGTAAATTATTTAGGAATAAATGCGTTTGAAAGCTTTTTGGTAAAAGAAATATAAAATTTACTTTTTTTTGTATAAATAGCAATTAATTAATCAAAAAATATAAGTAATAATTTACAAATGTCATTTTTGAGGAACAAAAGCTAACCAAAGCTCGCCTCCTTGAACAAAATTAATCCTTAATTATAAGTGCTTAACGATTTAAAAAAATAGAGGATGCTAAGTATGGATAATTCTCCAATCAATAGTTATAGCAAGATTGATTAACCAGGGTTTCTTCCATCAATTCTACCTACAAATAATACTCTACCATTATCTACAAAAAGTAAAAAATCTTCAGTTGACCATTCTATTTTTACAAATAATTCTATTCTTCACAGTGAAAATGATGTCAGAAAATTAAAGAAAAAAAGTTTAAGCACTCAAAACATCTATAATTAGATTTAGTATGCTGATAATAGTTAATTGAGTAATCAATTACATCATGCTAAAAATAAGCAAAAAATATAATTGCTAAATAATAAAAATTATTCTTAGATAAATATAAGCAATGCTAGTACATTAAACGTGTCATAGAATAACAGCAAGCAGGATTTTAGCATCATGCTTAATGAATACCACAATTAAAAATTGACAAAAAATACTATAAACAACTCATATCTTTCTTCTAGTATAGTTAAATCTCTCAATTCATCAAGACTTTATGCTAATAATAGCAAAAAAGGAACAGAATAAAAGATAATAAATTTTGAAAGTGAACTCTAAAAAATGATAAACTTGTACAATAACAGCTAAATTCCCCAGCATAAGGAGTAAGATAATCGAGGAAAAGGTAAAGATGACACTTTAGTTTTTGAAGAAGATATCATTTTTGCTAATCAAATTCAAACAGATTCTACAAATGATAAAGAACTTGCTTCAAAACCATACAATTAAAGGAGAGAAAAAATAGACTTTTAGAAATAGTAAACACGCCTTAGGTAAATGGATGCACTTCATTTAGAATATAAAATGCTGTTATCAGAAATTCAAGGGGACATTAAGAAAGATAATTTGTTCAACATAATGAACTCAATCATAGAATTAAGTGAGAAGTCATTTGGAAACTCAGAATTTCTAATTAAAAATTATTGCTTGTATGCTGATATCTGCAGAGATATTGGAGATTTTAATAAATCCGTGTAACTCCTTCACCATGCTAGACTTATAAGCACATTAATATCAAAATATTAAATTAAAATGCAACTTTATAGAAAAGTTTCAGAAATTCTTTCTCAGTCAGGCTAGAATGATAAAGCTCTAATATACCTCAAAAAAATGTTGCGACTTGCATGGAAATTAAAGAATGATGATGTTGAGATAGAAGCTTATGATTTAATAGGAAAGGTGCTCATGTTATTGGGCGAAGTCGATCTTGCAGATTTTTTCCATCAAAAAAGTATGAACAACGATAAAGAGCAAGCTGATTCACCTTTAAGAATAGCAGGTAATAAAAATTTTAAAAAAGTTCCTTTTTTCAATAGAAAAATATGTAAGGATATATCATTTAAATCAAATTAGTTCTTATATTTTTTAATAGGTTTTCTATTAAAAGTTAGTATTAAATAAATTTTTAATATTTAACAGTAAGAATTTTATTTAATTTTATTCATCTAATTCACTTTTTTTTCAATTAAACTTAAATAACTCAACAGGGGAAATTGGAGTAAAAGTAAGAATAGTTAATTAATAACTCAATGATAACCAAAGCTATAAAAGCGATAGTGACGACGATTTAGATTTACAATCTTTCCCTAAATCAAAATAAGACGAAAATGTTATGAGAAACGAAATTCTTAAGTAACAAAAAAAATAATAATATTTCTCCTTACCTAAAATAGTGACTAACTATGGAAAGCGCTACTAGTCTATTGGAAGGGTTAATTTACCTTCATACATCAGAGAGGAGTTAGAAATTAAAGTTTCCTAACGCCTTAGCCATATGAGTCAAAACAGAGATTTGAAAAATTTTTATGTTTATACCTATAAAAACTAAAACTTCTGGATCAAAGACGGTGACTTCAATTAATAGTAAAGATTTTATGTGCTAAAGAAAAATTACAATAAGCATAAATCAACTGTTAACAAGATAGTTAAAGATCTAATAGCCTAATAATTTAAAAATATGTAAGAAGTTAAGTAAATTTTAGAAACAGACAACATCAAAATACTAAACCCTGATATTTTATAATGAATTAATCAATTTTTACATTAAAACAAATTCAGAATCAATTTTCCTCCATTAATCCCACTTTTCCTAATATAAATTTATATATTAAGTTTAAAAAAAGAAATTATATTAGTTAAATCTGATGTAATATCTAACTAATTATTATGTATTTTTATTTATTCATTATTTCTAAAGTTAATATTAGTTCTCACTTTTTCAAAACAGATTTGAAAAATAAAATTATCTATCAATTTTATTTACGAAACCAATCAAAATTAATGTATTTATGTAATCTATTTAGTTTAATTTATCTATCTATCAAATAGTAAAAAATAAATTATTTTGATAAATCTAATTCATATCAATTATGTTAGGCAACATACTTCATAAATTAAAATAATTATTATATATATAGATTTAATTGAATTTTTTATAAATTTTCAATAATTTAGTGTTATTTTTCTTATAAAACTAATTAAAAATCAAAACTTAAAATTAATTATATCAGAACTACTAAAAAAGATTTTTAAATTTAGGGTGATTTTAATAAGCTTTTATAAATTTCAAAATAGTTTGCTCAAATTTGATAAAGTGATAGAAAGAGATTTTAAAATTATTATTTATTTTAAATTTTAAAGTAAAGCAGAATATATCTAAAAATTATTATTTATTTTAAATTTTAAAGTAAAACAGATTTATTCATTTTTTTTATAAAATTTAAATCCAAAACTCAAATAATTTATATACTTGAAAATTATTATCATAAAATTTATTTATCATAACATTTTAAGTCAACTACTTAAAAAGAATCCAAGAATATAATATAATTAAGCTATTAATTTAAAATTATGTATTTGAGCACTTAAAATTAACCCCATAAAATAATAGTATAATATAAAGTCTATGATTATAAATATTCTCAAAAGATTTTTTTTTATTATTGAGTATCACGCTAATTAAACAATAAATGATTACGAATTTGAAGTAGTATAATTGTATTTTAGATTAAATTTGAAATTAGATAATATCTTATAATAAATTATTAAAATTTTACCTGTTTTAGTTTGTTTGATATTTAGTTTATTTTCTAAACAAAATAAATAATTAATAGCCAAGAATAATAAAGAAAATAGTAGTTGTAGTAGTAGTAAGTAATAGTTTGCAGAACTTTTTCTAAATATGCTTTTATTCAATTAAGCTGATATTTTTGCATTTATTCTATCCTTGTAAATAATTTGCATCTTATAAGTGAAATGTATAGATATCTCTGGATAAGAAAGTAAAATTAAATAAATTCAAGCATTTAATTTATAAATATAAATAGGAATGTTACCATCTTAGGTTAATTAGATATCAGGTTTAGTTTTAATTCCGAATACAAATATTTTAATTTTGAGTTACTATGACCCTGAGGTTAATTCTAATACCATAATCAAATATGTTGACTTATAGTTTGGTGATAATAAGGAAATATATTAGATTAAATGTAAATTTATAAAATTTAGCTAAACATAATTAATTTCATTTTAATCTGATATTAAATTACATTAGCTTCTTTTGATGTAAAAACGATGGAGTACATAGAAGAGATAAATCACATTTTTATCAGTAATAGCGAAGCATTAATATTAGCAGACCCTTATAGCTTTTCATAAATTTTAGCTTTCTAAATACCTGAATTAAAATATTTTGATAAAATTGAAAATTCAGAATACGTTATTGCTACTTCTATTTATTAACTGTATTTATTAAGGATTAATAACTTAGAAATAATAAATCAATTTGATATCAAATATTATAAAGTAGATTACAGCTATTTTTTATATAATTTCAACTTTGTCTTTGATAATGGTGAAACTATTGCTTTTGCATAGTCTTATAATGGGATTTTTTAATAGGATTTAGATAAGGAAAACATAGTCTTTAAGTCAATTTAGAAAAAACCTTAAAGTATATTTGTATTTTAACAGATTAATTATTATAATATAAAGTAATTTATTCATAGGTACTATTTAGAAACATTTAACAGAGAAAGTATAAATTACTCCACAAAGTTATGATATATTAGTATGTGGTGATTCTAATATAGATATTTTATATGTTTAAGTATATGAGGAGATAAATGGTGGATACAAGATTCTCAATCATAAAAGTAATAAATAAATCTATTTATAATTATTTAAATTATAAGCTATTTATATAAAATAAAAAACTTCTAAGAAAAAATTGACCAAATAATTCTTAGTTTTTTCATAAATTTTTAGAATATTTAAAGCAAACAAAAACATGAATAAATGATTTATAAAACTAAAAAAATGATAAATTAAAGATAGTAATACAATTTTAAACAAATAATTATCTATAAATTAAATAAACACATTTGATTTCGCAAAATTACTAGAAACCTACTTTGCTAATAAAATATTTAAATACTTAATCTTATAATGAAAATATTATTATTGGCAAAATTTCATTTTTTTTTATAATATCAAATATTTTTAATGTTATTATTTAAATATATATTTTAATTTAAAATAGAAAATATAGATTTTACTTTTTAACTAAGACGTGATTCTACATTTAGCTTTTGTATTGATTAATTACCGATTTCATGCTCTCTTTGTGCATCTGGATATAAGATGAGTAGATCATATTGCTTTCCTTGGTGTAAAGAGAAGAATTTTTAAAAATAAGTTAGTGGAATTAATAATAGATAGCTATAGTCTCTTTGTGGGAATGGTTTTTATTGGAATGGATCGACATGCACTGGGTGTGATTCTTCTTGTTAGACATGTAGTGCTGGTACAAACAATGATTGTTTATCTTGTGCATCTAATTTATTTTTCAAATATGGATAATGTGTTTTAACATGTGGCACACCATAGATATTAACAGTAGTTAATTATTTAGGTTAAACTGTTTAAATTTGCAGCTATTGTGCTAATGGCTTATATTGGTTTCCATAAAATTCTAGTTGCGTTCCATCCTGCTAAGTTGGGTTTTATGTAAATAAATATTTGTTATAATGTTCTAAATGCGATAATTCATGCTATACGTGTAGTGCAGGTACAAGTAATGATTGCTTGACTTGTCCATCTAATTTAAAATTTAAATATGGATAATGTGTTTCAAATTGTGATAATAATTAAACAATTTAGACAACAGTAAATAATTAAGGGTAAACAGTTGTATCATGTATAAATTGTCATTTATCATGCAAAACTTGTTCTGGAGTTGATCAATACTCTTGTACCTCATGCAATAACTTTTACTATGAGCTTAATACAACTCCAAAATAGTGTGTTTAATATTGTGAAAATAGCTAATATTTAGTTCTTGTATCACCAGCATCAAATATTTATACATGCTAAAACTGCCTTTGTGAGTCTTGTGATGCTAAGGGTAACTGCTTACTGTGCCCTTTAGGATTGTATTACGATTATACTAAACCATCAACTAATCCTTGTGTAACAACATGCACAATTCCTGGCACATACAACGATGTCGAAAATAGAATTTGCAGTAATAAATTTTCTCAAACAATAAATTTTTTTTATTACTTTATTTACTTTTTTTCTTAATTAAATTTGATTTTTTTTAAATTCTAAAAAAATTAACAAAATTTTGTTTTTAGTTAGAATTAAAAGTGTTTTTCTATTAGCAATGATAAAATTTTTAAAATATTTTAATAAAAATTTAATAATTTAACTTTATAATAAAATTTAATTATTTTTGTTGGATTTACTTTGGATTAAAAATGAGTAATAAATTAAGAAGTAATAGTTTTTATAATACTGATAAAAAATATTTATTGGTGAATAATAAATTGAAATTAAATAAAATTTAAAAAACAATGAAAAATTATAGAAAAAACATACACCTATTTTTACGGATTATCAATTAATAAAATTAATATTTTTTTTTAATTTTACTTTAAAAACTATCAGCATAAAACTTATTAAAAAAAATAATTTTTTAATCTTGATTTAAAAATTTAGAGTTTACCATAATATCAAAATTGTAGTATTTTTAAATTATAAAATTTATTAAATTTAAAAAAAAACAGCAAAATGCTATGATAATTGTTTAGTTTGTGACTCAGATACTCCAAACGGATGTAAGGTATGCAGTCCTGGGTATTAACTGGGTCTAGGATAATAATGCATTCCAATAATATAGTGTGGTTCTAAATAATGGTTTGATGGCTTATAATGTGTAAATTGTATTGATAATTGTGATATTTGTTTTGCTTCAGACACTTGTTCAATTTGCAATAAGGGATATGCTTACAATACTTATACTTAAAAATGTGAATATTAGCAGATTAAATAATGTCCAACTGGATAATATTTTGATTCTCATTTGATGAAGCAATGTGTCTAGTGCCCTAGCAATTGTTTAAGCTGTAGCAGTGCTTCTAAATGTAATTAATATAAAATTGAATGCCATTACACTTGCCAAGATTGCTTTGGAACTACAGATAATGCTTGTTCTATATGTCCTCCAAATAGGAATATGGAGAGCTATTTTGTTGACAAGAATGTTGGAATATGCAGGTGCTCTGATGGATACTCAGACTACGGAAGCTCTATATGCAAAAGTTTGATTTTATACTTAATCAAAAATATAATTAAATTTTTTTATGTAATTTTAATTAGGATCAAAATCAGAATAAATTTAATACACAGCTACTGGTGTGGAGTTAATACTCTAAAGCATTTTTTCTTCATTTTTGTCAATAGTTTCATTCTCTTCAATATATTTCTAAATAGGCTCAGATTACTCACAGTATTTAGGATAATTTTCATATGTAAATTAATTGGATAAATATAAATTTTATTTACATTGATACCATTAAAAGTTCAAAAGACACAACTTAATAGGACTTGATAGAACTCTATAAAATCTCAGATATTATAATTTTAATTTGTTGCTTAGAGCAAATTTTGGATAACCTCATTATGAGTCTTAGAAAAGAATGCTCTACTTATCAACAACCGCTAACAGGAGCAGATATGTTACTAAAATCGAATAAATTCATTAAAGTTACAGTTTCTTTACTTCATGCTTTTCAATTATTATCCTTGATATAATATTTGGAGTTGTAATGGTTATAAGTAGATTTTTCAAGACTTCTGCTGAAGATATGCCACAGTTAATTTAGGAGTAAAATAAAACTAAATGGAAAATAATAAGTTATTTTTAACTCCTAATTCCTTCTCACATATTTTCTTTCACTGTTTAAGAACTAAGTTTATGCATTTTCATGCAATTTCATTTGTTTAATTCTTCAAGCAATGATTAATTCTAAGAAGTAGGTTTAGCTTTCGCTATCATATTTTTCTTACTGATGATAGCAATTATTGGATATTAGCTGATTTTTCTTCCAAAGAAAAACATAAAAGAGAGCTTAATGATTTAATCCTATTTTGAATTAGTAAAAAAAGAAGAGAACTTCTTTGCAGCTCGCTTCTATGGAATTTAAAATGCAAAAAAAGTCTTTTATAGCTTTTTAATTGTAGTAGCTTATGAAGAACCACTAGTTCCTATTATTTTTATGTTTTTTGGTGAAATAGTTTTCACTTCTTTAATTATTTATTACTAGCCTTATTGCCAGAATGATCTCAATATATTAACTATTTTAATTGAGGCAATTATGATAATAATTACTTTAATTATGTTTATAATGATTGGGTAACCTGAAAATTCCTCTGTATAACTCAATGGAGTGTTTGGAATAGTTGTAATTTTTAATAGTTTGATAATTTTCTACTGTATTTATTGTATTTACCTATCTGTGGTTAAATTAAGAGAAAACTAATTCTTAAGCAGAATATTCCCTGAGCAAGTGAATACAGCAATTAATATTCCGAATTAAGATATGAGTGCTTTAGAATAGGACTACTTAAAAAATAATACTAATTTTATTTCTTACACAAATAATTATGCTACTCAACTACCTTAATATACAGATATAAATGAGCCAAAAGCTGTTTAAGATTATTAAAATCGTAAGAAAATGCTTTCTAATATTAACAGAAAAAAGCTTATAAATTATGAAGGTATAAAACAAGAACATGAATTAAGTATATAAAATCAATAGAAAGCGTTAAAAGATTTACAGTTAAAGGGAAAACTGTATTAACAATAATAGTTGTAGCAAAACTAATAGTACTATAACTAGCAAGTAGGATAATCATAATATTAGCAAGAATAATCAGTTATTACTCAGAATACGAATACAGGATACGTTAAAGATCAAGAAAATAATCAAACACGTAGTAAAACTTAACAAAACAAATTTTTTTAAAAATCAAAAAAATAAGCTAATAATTAAAATAATCAAGAATAAAATAATTGAATAAAAAGTTATTTAAATCTTTTAAATTTTAATTTCATCCGATTTTTTTTTCTTGTTTGTATTTAAATTTTACTAAAATGATTAATAATATTTAAGTATTTTTTATTTGTTTTGCTTTTATTAAAAATATTTGTTAAAAATTGAAAAATTTAAAGTAAAAGAAATTTAAAAAAAGTGAATTTACACATTTTAACAACCAATTTGTTCAGCATTAATCAATTATGATTATGAAAAAAAATTGATATCTATGGTTTCTCAATTGAGATATTTAATTTAACTTTGAAATTAGGAAGATTTAAGGTTCATTTACTTTTACTAATTCAAGATAAGTAGAATTTTATCAAATTTTCAAATAAACAAAAGATTTAATTAAAAAACACGAACCTTCAGTTCTAAAATATTAGTTGTCTAATAAAAAAACAAAAAAAAATATTTGGAATATTATAATTTCAGAATAGGATAATGACATTAAAAATTAATCTTTTATTGAAAAGTAAATTAAATAAGATAAGAGTATTTTTTAATTGAGTGTGTTTATTTTTGTGCTTTTGTTAATTTTTGCTAAATTAATATGCGGATATTAAAAAACTAATTTACATATCGAAGATTAAATTAAGAAAATCTGAAAGAAAATAGAAAGAAATAAATTAAAAATAATAATTAAATCATCTCCAAGTAGATATTGATAAAGATATTCAACTTTTTATTAAATCATACCTAAAGATAGGTAGATGAAAGAATTTACATTTATCTAAAAAAAATAATCTTATTTTGATTTATTGATGATTAGTGGCTCTTAACTAATTTAATAAATTTGATAAATTAATGGTAAATTTTAATTTTCATAACCCTGGTTTTAATATCAAGGAAATCTACGATCAAAATATATTGCTAAATTGAACAGTAATTATTTTGTGATTATATTTTATATTGATTATTCTTTGTTAAATTAAGATAATTATATAACTTTTAGGGTACTCTTAAGCAGATCTTAAAATTTATAAGTAGATTTTAGAACACAAATTAAGTTGCTTTTTAAATGAAGCCTTAAAAAAGGGATCAAAAGATTCTTCTTTAGCTGAAAGAATAAATTAACGATCCTGCAGATTCATTTTTTTTAGGACTCGCTTTAAAAAAAGAGTAGAAAAATCACAAATCAATGTCTCAATGCTTAGAGTACTTAAATGAGTTAATTATGAAGGTAAACGATAAGTAGAAACAGCTTAATAAGCAAGATGATCAGTTTTGGAAACTTTCTATATATTATGATTATTTACAAGAAGTAGATTCTGATAAAACTTGCTACTAATTTTTATAAAAATACATCGACCTACCAAAAGATGAATAGGTAAAATATTTATAAACGTAATTGCTCTATATTTAATTAATGGAAAAATTTTAATTATGAAAGGACAAAGATTGGAACACTGAATAGACAGAAGTACATGACAATATCAATCACTCATTCCAAGCAAAAAAATAAAGATAAAATACTATCAGCTCAAGAAATAGTGGACATTTTTCACCCACATTCTTAAGGGAAAGGAAGGCACATAACGAACTAGAAAATAGCTTTGAACCAAATAACTTTTAAAAAGAAAAATAAGAAAACTAACGAGATAAATAGCATCAACATTAGACTTTTTCGAATTAGTAAGAAAAGGAGTAATAGCATAATCATATTTAAGAGTAGATTTAAAAGCAGCATGAGTAAACTAAACAAAATTAAATTAATTAGCATTAATAAATGTATGAATAATAAGCTCATCAACAGTATGAATAAATAGAACCTTAAACATGCTGCAAGTGTTAAAATAAAATACATTAGAGTGATATTTTACAACTTGTTTGCGAACATTCTTATCATGTTAATTGTTTTAAGAAGGAAGCATCAAAATTATTAGAGCAGGAAATATATCCGATAAAATGTTTAGAAAACGACTGCATCAATATACCAAATATGGATCAAATGGGTAGTTTGTTAGATAAACGTGATTTTTAGCTCTATCAAGATTGCTATGAAAAATATCATACAAATCAAGGAAGAGTAAACAACTTTATTTAACAAGATAGATTTTATTGAATTTCCCCAAAATTTGTTTAAAAATTGAAATTTAATACTAAACTGTAAATATGCGATTACCTCAAAATCAGATTTAATTAATTATTTACGATAGATTTTCTTTATATCTATATTGATGGTTATCCTTTATTTCAATTTATTTTAATTAAAATATTCAAAATAGATAATTAAATGCCCAAATAACAACTGTAGATAAAAGATGCTATGTGGAAAACCAAAAGAGAAGTTCGCTAAATGTATTTTTTGTAGTTAAGAAATATGTTTAATTTGCTATAGAATTCGCCACAACGGTTTAGATTGTGAGCAAGTTCTAATGTTAAATGTAAATTTATTATATTATATTATAAATAGATTTATTCATTAAATTATAAATTAGCCTAAAGAGATTGAAGAAATAGCTGCATAAAATAAACAAAAAATGAATAAAGTATGCCCAAAATGCAAAATTGTTCATCGCAATGAAGACTGTCTAGATTAGTTGAGATGCATTTGTGGTACTAAATTTTGTTCTACTTGTTTAAAAGACCCATCTAAATGTAATTGTGCTGTTTAAATTAATTCGAAATCATTCGTATCTAACCATAATGCCAACATTTCTTCTTATAGCTATTCACAGCCAAGATAACAAAATAGCATTTAAAATAATGGATATTATGATTATTAAGCGTATAAAAATAAATCTGGGTCTAGAATTAAGTCGACAGATCAATCTAAAAATAATCTTCGTTCTATGAAAACAACTTATTCATAAATAAACGACAAGCAGAACACACACATAAATGCTACTAATCCATCATCACCCTAATTACTAAATGACTTCAATAATAAAAACGGATAGTAAAATAGTATTTAAAAGTAACAAATATCTTACTATCCCAATAATTTATCTTAATCAAGAGATTTTTATACTGAAAACAATACAAATTACTACCCAGATACAACAATCACAAGATATAATGAAACAAACAACAATCAGATTTAGTCAATAAATTCAGATAAAAGAGTGAACTCACCACCTTACTAATAAAACCATCACTATCATCACTAATAGTATAAAAGCTATGAAAATAACAGAAATAATCCTGAACTAAATGGCAAGAGCAACACTGTTGATGCTATGAACACATCTAATAATAACAGCTTTAACAACTACAATAACAATAGTACTAATAAATATCCTGAAAAAAGTAGTTTACCTTACAATTATAAAGGCTAATAATATAACAACTAAAGCAAATAAAATTAATAAAACGATAACTTGATTAATAATTACTAAGGATAAAACAGATAAGGAAATTACTAAAATGACAATAAGCCAAATGATATTAAGCAAACTTAATTACCTCATAATGATAATTATAATTATAAACATCAAAATGGTGAAAATTAAAAGAAACAGTCAGATTATTAATAAAAAAATTAATAAAATAATGAAAATCACCAGGAGATTCATCATTCGAATAACACAGATTAACATTAAAATAATCATGCTTAGAATACAAATTAAAAGAATCAAAATGAAAATTATTAGAATAAATCAAAATAGCACGAAAATTAGAATAGTACATCTCTCCATTCAAATAACGTTTTGAACAGAAATTCATACAACAATAGTAAAAGTCTAGATTAAAACAATCATTCTATTTTCGAAAATAATAGTGCAACATTCACTCCTCCTGAATAATAAAAATAATTAGCTGTAGAGCATACACCAGTAAAAACTAGCTAAAAAAAATAATAAATGCACAGTCCACTATTATACTAAGATGGAGATAACTAAAGTGATAATCCTGTAACATTTGGAGGAGAAAGACACGTTCCAAAAGTAAAAGAGATAGATCCTCCACTGCTTAGTTCTAGAAGTACAAGAAACTCTTAGCGTGGAGGTGGAATAGTCCCTATGGTAGTAGCCTAACCTCCTTTACAAAATAATTAGGGAACGCCATACAAATCGCTTCAATTCAACAAATACAATTTGCCAAAATTAAATGATAATTCCTCATCCAAAAGAGGAGCATTTGTTCAAAATACATTCACAAATTAGTAGATGAACGAGAATTTCGAAAATAATTTGTCTTCAAGAAGTAACAATACATAGATGCAAAAATCTATATTTGATGATGAAAACCAGTAATCCGAAGAGGGATTTAAAAATAATTCCTATTTGGCTGAGAGCAGATTCAAATCAAATAATAGTTTTATAGTAACAACAACTCCTCGTCATTCTAGCCAATAAGAAAGAAGATAGACTCCCTAAAGAGGAATATCTCCTTATAGACAATAATAATATTAGCATTAATAAGGCTATGATTTTCAATAAAATAACAGCAATAACTTAGCAAATTCTTCAGGAAACAAGGAGTAATATTAAAAAATTAAAGTGTGATTTCCTTTTTAAATAACATAACAAATCAAAAAAGATCTTTTTCATTCAATACTCACTATATAAATTTCGTGTGTAAAAATAATTTTTCAAAACATTGAGTTTATTAAATAATATTTTTGTGTAAAAGTAAAATATTTATTTTGGTTTCTTCTGCTTTTAAATTTATATTATTGTTTTAGCATAAATTTTAAATATAAAGGAGTTTTACCATTCTCAAAATCAAAGTTAAATATTTCGAATCATTTTATTCTCTTGATAATTAAAATTTCATGTGTTAAAATTCAAGTTTCTAGTTATAATTTTAATAATTTCTATTTTTTTAAGTTAATAAAATAAAACTTTTTTTTTATTGTTTAAATTAAAGTTTAAAAGTTTTTATTTTTAAAATTCTCAAGTTATTTATTTACATTTGTTGTCTTAAGCACGTTTTTTTTCTTTTAAAACCTTTTTCATCTTCAGTTTGAATAGATATGTCTAAAACTTAGAACATACTATCAAGGATTACTGTACAAATATACTAGAATGTAAAAACAGAAACAAAAATTATAAATTAAATTCAATATTGCTCATAAAATTAATTTTTCTAAATCGGTTTGTTTTAAAATTATTTATTTGTCAATAAATAAATCAATTTTACTTACGATAATTTGATTGATTAAAAAGCATTTACGGTAAGGCATATTTAAAAAGCTATAAATAAGTACAAACATAGGTATTTAGATTGAGATACAAAAATAATAAAGTTAGATAATATTATTATTTAATTAAATTAGTTTATTGATTGATTTGTGGATAAGGGTTAGTTATATATAATAGTATTTTTTATTATAGTAATTTTTAAGTACAAGAAATATTATTCTATAATAATATTATTCATCTATCTATCTATCTTTCTGTATATCTTATTTTATTTAATCAATTATTTTATTAGTAGTTTGGTAGTATTTCTATTTTATCTCCAGGACAACGCAAACATGCACAGTAGTAAAATTTTCCATCAGAGATTTGCTTACTGTCAAGGTTTATAATAAGTTCTTAGTTTTCAGTGTGATTTATAAATTTTAACTTCATTTCTGAGCCAACCAAATGGTTTTAATTGTTTAAATTGCTTTGATTATTATTAATATTTTAACTATTTTAGCTGCTTTAAGAGTTTATTTCATTGGGCCTCATTTCTTCATTATTTTAATTTAGATTTGCATTAACAGCGTTACTACTATTTACATTATTATTTTAACTATTTGAATTCTAACTATTTATAAGATTCTCTATTTATTAATTATTTTATGCATTGTTAGCCTCGCTGTTGCTTGAAACTATTTAGATATTGGATGAATTGATATTTTAAATGTTACTCTGTAGCTAAGAATTCGAAGAATTTTAAACAGCTGAAGGACCTGGTTTGAATGAAAATTAGATTGATATCACATTGTCTTATTCAATCTAGAAAGACCTATTTTACCAGTTTTCATTAGGACTGTGAGAAGAGTAAAGTATTCCATTTGCTGATATGAGATAAGAAAGATGACCAATATCGTGGTAGCGACGGGAGGAATAAACGTTAGATTCATCGCAAATTCCAATTGCAAACCAATCCGATCTACGAGACAAGATTTTGAAGGTAATCTATTGATTAGTATCTAGGAGTGGTTTATGAAAATCAACTATCACAAATCTGTCCCTTCTTTTCTTTTTATACTCTCTAACAAGTGCAATATTTCCAGGCTGATTAACAAATATGTCTTAATCCTTATAAATCTATGAAAACTAGAAAGACTGACTTTAATTACTTTTTGTAATTATGTTGTTTATTTTTATTATTTCTTGCTAATTTTCGTTTTGAATTATTGTTAATTATCGCTTTAATTCACGATTCTCATTTTCTAAATGATATATTTTTTGGCTTGAGCTCTTCTAGATGTTCTCAATACAAGATTCAATAGTATGAGTTGCTAATTCTCTGCGTTTTATTTTGATCTAGCATCTATGGCATAAGACTGGAATTTCCTAGCAAGTCTGATTGTGAAGGAAGTGATCATTTAAGCAGCATTCGTAGTTGCATCCTTAGCATCTCACTATTCTTTCTCCACAACAGTCTTCATGATCTCTAATTTCTTTTTATTTGATCTTTTTACTGCACCAAGAGCAATCTAATATTAATTCAGGGCATTTCTAGTTATGGTCCAATTATTCTTTGAACTAAAAAATATCACCACATAAATCACAAATAATCTCCTTCTTATCGCAAGTGTCTTCATGCTCTTCTATAATATTTTTTTTAATTTACAATTCGCACCAGCGACACTTAGAAAGCACATACTCACATTCTTCTTGAATGTGCTTATCTAATATTTTCTTAATCATTTACTATCCACAGCCCAATATGGGACAAATCTCTATTTTATATTCGCAGCTCTCTTCATGCTTAATTACTTGCTCATATCTTATAATTTCTTCACACCCATTTTTCTTATTTGTGCAGAAAAACATTAGCTTATCAAGCATGTTCTTCAACATAGGCACACATCGCATCTCTCTAAAATTCTTACAAAGAGGACATGTATTGGGATGTCTAACAAGCCATTCTCTAATGCAGACAGTGCAAAAGTGATTTAAACAATTTCCACAAGCAATAGGATTCTAATAAATATGCATGCAAATAGCACATTTAACAAAATCAATATTTTCAGTTGAAACTGCTAGATTTTCTGTTCCGAAAATAAAATTTTTCTCTTCTTAATTCTAAAAAATGATGTTGCTATCATTATCTGAATCAAGTATAGTGCTACTATTGATGTTGCTTTATTGATTTTAATTAGATGAAGAAAGTCTGACTGGGCTCATATTAATTACTTAACTTTCAATAATGAGATTATTAGCCCCTCTGTTACTGTTAGTTATATACGAATAGCTTGTAGACCTACTTGGTTATTAGCTCATTTAAGCATTTCTCTCTAAATTATCTCTACTCATAAAAATTAATCTTCCATTTACCAAATTAGAATTTAGAGAGTTGCTGAAAATTACAGGTTATTGCAAATTATGTTCAGGATAATTATAATAGTTAAAATTTGTAGATTAACTATTCTGGTTGGGATAAATGCTCAAATCCTAACCTTACCTTGGTAATCTAAACTAAATAAATTAATCGTGCAGAATTCTATTACTGCTATTAGAGTTATTGTTATTACTACTACTATTACTACTACTACTGTTTTAATTGCCGTTTTAACTATACATAGTGCAAAATCAATGTCTCTTTAACTTTCCTTTGAATAATTTAGTGAAAAATTTCTTTTTTTTCTTATTTTTTTAAATTAATTTCTGATTTTTGATATTGATATTCGAATTACTATTAATTTAATTACATGCCCGAACAATAGAAAACCCTCCTTCTTATTTCTAATAATTTATTTAGTGTAGACTGATTGATTGATTTAATACATACCTTTTTCCTCAAAATTATATTTATTATTAATTGATTTTCTTTCTAATCATTCCATATGCTAATTAATCAAAATTGTTAAAAAATATCAAAAATCTTTTACCTAATATTCTTTGCAAACTTAAAAAATTCATAATTGTTTTAAATTAAATAAGAGCAAAAACCTTATTAATATTTAGTATTTCTGATGCTTTATTTCATTTGTGTCTCTTTCATTTTAGTTCACTTAATATTATTATGTCATTGAATAAAAGTCTTTCCACTTTCCATATATATATAAATTCTGATTATTTTTCATCATTTTTTTAATATTTACTTGAATAAAAGTATTATTGAGTTTATATACTATTTTTCCCTTCTCTAAAATAAAATAAATAAACACATTTATATTATACTTCTAACAAGCTTTTTTGTATAGAACTAGAGATTCATAAAAATTTTTTCTTAATTCTTAACCATTCTTTAGTCATATTTTACATTATTTAATTGATTGTATTTTCTATTTATAGATTTTAAAGAAATGCTTAAAATAGCTTTAATAATATTTACTGGTTATTTATGAGTTAAAAACTCTCTATTCATGAAATTACTTAATTTAGCTATGAACATGATAAGTTAAATTAAAAAAATTCATTCTTATTAAAAGATAATAATACTAATAAATTGAAGATAATAAGATTAGTTCTTCTTTAGGTAATTATTATACAGATCAGTAATTAGATAAGTAAAAATGTATAAATAATATATTTATAATATTTTTTTACCTGTAAAAATAATCAAGTTTTACCCTAATGATTTATTAATTCTTAAGTTTGAGAATCTTTGTAATAAGAAGTTATTTACTAGAACTGAAATAAATTTAGAAGAAAACTCAATAAATATGCTCACTATGTAATATTAACAGAATTAAGTAAATTCTCTCAAAACTAGTTTATTTTATAATAGAGATAAATAATCAGTAAGAAAACTTTAAAAATATTTTCAAATTTAATCTATCCTATAACCAATTAAACTTTATAAACAAATTTTTAGAATTCTTAAACTATAATTGTCTTTTAGCATTCTAACCACTATGGTATTTTAATATTCAAATCAACTAATATGATAAAGTTTTTATACTATGCACTTTTTAATTATTAAAATAAACCTTTCTTAATTACTTATATTTTCTCTAAATATTTTTAAATAAATATCAATCTTAAATCAAATATTATCTTAAAATAAATAATAGTAATTATCAAAACATTTTTTCTTGTTTTTTAAAATTTTATAATTACTTTGTTTTAAAAGTAATTCTTGAGTTTTTTTAGAAATTGCAAAAGTTCCTCCTTATTTTTATAAAATACTTTCTAAATTGAAAAGTTTCAGTTGAAATTGTTCCTTAATATGATAATTTAGAATAATAATAGCTGTTTATTTTCTTAAATATACTATATTTATGTATATAGATATTTTAATTCATGCATAATTTGTTAATTTAGGGTTTTGTAATTAATGTTTATTGAATAATGCGGTTATTTTTTTAGAATTATATGCTATCTTAATTTACATTTGGCATAGTAAAACCATCAATTTCACTAAAATATGAAACTATTAAAATTTAATAATTTAATTAATAAAATTAAGTATTTATTGTGCCAAGGACATACTCAAAAAAGGAAGTTAATTTATTATTAAATTTAATCTCAATTTATATTTTAATTCAGTGTTAAACTAAGAAAATGTGGTCAATAAAATAGATATTTTATTCTTTAATTTAATTTTTTTTACATGTTGTAGTATAGAGAATGTAATTAAATAACAAAAAATAAAATAATTTATTGTGTTTAAATAGTACATGAGAAGATTGAAAATAATAAAACTAAATAATCCTTTTTAATAAAAAAATGTGAGTATTAAGAAGAAACTCTCTACATAGCTTTACTTTTATTAGTTGAATATTTTATATAAACTTTTATTTGAAAGTTTAATTTTTACTTATAATATAATTAATTTTAGTTTAAATGTTACCTCTAAGGAATTACGATATAAAAATTTAAGATATTATTTAATAATTTTTTTATAGTTTTATCTCAGTAAATACTTTAAGGATAATTAATCCTATGCTATAAAAAGAATAAACAGCTTCATTTTAGTTTTCTTTAATAAATCAATATTTTTAATAATATTATTACTTAATGTGATGATGCTAATTAAAAAAATAATGAGAAAAACAGCAAAAAATTTGATAATACAAATTATTATAATATTCTTGATTTAAATTATGAAAAGAAGAAAAATATATTTTTTAAATTAAATTAATTTTTATCAATTAAATATTTATAATAATTTAAAATTAATTTGCAAAAAATTTTGTGGTTAATTTTAAATCATATGCTAAATAATCTTAAAAATAAAAAAATTAATATTAAAATTTTCAAAATTTTTCGTTAGATACATTATTTATTCAAAATAAATTTATTTTTTAATAAATTTTAATGATATTTAAGAGTTTAAGGTATTTAGTAGTTATTTTTATTTAAAAATAAATAAACTCAAGTAAAAGTTAAATTGGTAATTTATTAGAATATTTTTTAATATTAGATTTTAATAGATAGAATTAAAGTAAATTTTTTATTTGATAATATCAAAGTTTAATTTTAAATTAAATACAAGGTTTATGAATAAATACACTTTTTTAAAGCATAATTTAAATTGAAATACAGTATTTTTTAATATGTTTTGTGCATAAAATTGGAGTATTTTTAATTATCATATGTTTGTTGTTGTTTTACACTATCAAGATATTTTATCTTTTTTAGTGTTTCTATTTATTTTTACAATTTAATTAATAATTAATAAATAATGCTTGATTAAGCTAAGGAATGTTTTGTTTGTTAGATATTTATTTATTTATTAGCTTTAGATTATGGTTTAGATTTAATATTAGTTTTAATTTGTTTTAAGGAAAATATGAGTGAGTTGCTTGTGCTTAGGTTAATTATTATTATTTTTATTAATTTTTCAATTAGTAATAAATTTGAAATCAAATGAATAGTTAATTCTAATGATTGAGCCAAGGGTAGAACTCTTGACTTCAGTTAACCAATTAGGATAAGAATTAATCAGATCATTTAGTTTAGTTTCTGCTATGATAAAATTAGTATTTGTGTTTTTGGAGATGTAATCAATAATGTTCATTTTAAAGATGTTGCTTACATTTCTGCTTTCAAAATATTCTCTCACGCAAGTAGCGATGGTTGAGAGAGAAATTGATGCTAAAATTTATTCTTAGTTTTATTAGAATTAGTTTTATTATGCCAAAAGGAGAGTAAATTCGTCAGATAATTAATTCTACTTTTATTATAAACCTTCCTTGATGGCTTCAGTCAGCTTTTAAGAAATGTAAGCAGGTTACTCACTAGAATTTTAAGGTTGTTTTTCAGAATAGTAGAGGCGTTGCTTGAAATCAGCAAAACGGGATTCTTTCCATTACTGATATGATCCAATATTTTCTAAAAATGATAACTCTACAAACATATCTTGTTATTTATACTTATTTAATTTCAAACTGAGTTGGTAGAGGTTTGGACAAACGTTCATTATGGATTACATTTTCAAAATTGTTAAACCACTGATTTAAGAAATTAATTCGCTTAAGAAAGCTTAATTTTTTCTCATCATTAATTCATCAACTTTGCTCATTAAAGTTAATAATTCTTAATTTTATTCATTTTTTAATTCTACTGCCTTTGATCCAAGTAGACTTCTATAGCGATCTTTGAGAGATCCACGGTTAAGAATGGCGTTTAATTTAGCATTACGGGCTGGACTGAGTGCTTTTTTAGTTTCATCTTTATTGCTTTGGATTTATGAAATGAGTTTGGAGACGTTCTCAGAAAGATTTGTTGATTTTTTATCATCAGCGAGTAAGGATTTGACTGAATCAAATTTATTTATTTTAATGCTACATTAACTGCTTCCTTTCTTTAATTGTTTATTTTTACTGATTCCCTTAATGAGTTTTAAAGTTTTAATATTTGAAGTATCTTCTTCTTCATCTTCTTGTTTATTACCTTTTAAGTGGTTTAATTTATCGAAAGTCTTTTCAAGAGTCATTTCTGATGGAAGTTCATTAAAATATTAATCGTTTACGCCATCATCCTAATCGTCAAAGAGGGTTTTATTATACTTTGAGTCAATAGGGATGGAGCTGTGGCTTTTCTTGAAAGATAAGAGACGCTGAGTCATTTGGCTTTCTTCGTTACAAGCTGAAGTTTCTTCCTCCAATTTGTTAATTTTTTGTTGCAAATTTTAATTTTCTAAAGTAGTGGTAGAAGGAGGAATGGAGGAGCATTGAGCAGGAAGAGTAACTTCCTTGCTTTCTAGTTTAGTTGGGGTAAAGTAGAAGTATAAGTTGGTTTGGTTCATCATTTTTAACAGCTCAAATCTGGAAATGTTTGTTTGGTTTGATTTATATTTGATTTACACTTACTTATTGCTTTGTTTGTGAATGCAAAAAGATATAGCTTTTCTCTTCCAGGTTTGATCGTCTTTGTATTTTATTTGTAATTAATTATTTCCTTTGATATTTTTCATTCAATTTTTATATTTATTAACGTTTTCTTCATACCTATAAATCTTCTCTTTCCCCCTCCAAATAACTTTAAATTTTTTTTCCATACCGCTAAAGCCTCCATTTTTTGGACATTGCAACTGTCTTCATATTTTACTTTTATTGTTCTCCCTTTATAGAAACTTTACTTATAATGTGTCCTGATCACTTTTTTAAAATTGTTTTCTTACAAATATTCAAAGATTTAACGAATTCAAATTTCATTTTTTTTTAGGTGGATCTAAATATCTTTCTTATAATAATTATTTTTTCTCGCGGGCGCGCAATTAGATTATATTAACTTAAAGATAATTGCATTCATTTGAGCAAAGAAAAAAAAAAACACACCGAAGATTCTTAGTTTTGATCAAAAAGATTTAAAACAATTTTCAAATTTTAATTTCATTTGATTTAAAAAAATAAATTTAAAATTAGTTTTTCTTACTTATTTTTGACCGTTAAATTTCAACAATTATAAAAAGCAATCTTTTATTTGCAAAATTTCATAGAATCAATTTGCACAACTTTCATAGCTATTTCGCTTCTCAAAAAAAAAAAAAAAAATTAAATTTATTTCCCTCAATTTAATAATTATTCAAATTTATTTTAATTCGACATAATTTTGACAAATCTAATCTTCAACTATATCATATTGTTTGTTGATATAATTTTGATCTAATTGTGTTCAAATCAGCTTAAGTGTTTGAATTAATATCTTTAAATTTACATATTTTAAATCTTAAAAAAGAATTTTAATATTGACATAGATTTTGATTTTTGTGTGAACTTTTAAAAATAATTTAGAATAATAGAAAATTTTAAATCAATTTATAATTAATCATAAAAGGTGATCAATAAAAACAAAGAATTTAACGAATCACTTATAAATTAATTTTAATTTTTTACAATTTTTAGCTAAAAGATTTATATTATCATCATATTTTATTAGTATTAATAATATTTAAAATTAAAATTAATATTAAAGCAGCAGAAAAAGTTTTGAAATTAATTTAAATTAAATTTGCTCTGTTTTGTTTTTTGTAAGTTAATTTATGTGTTTTGAATAATTATTAAAATTATTTTTATTGTACAACAGAAATTTTTATTTAATTATTCAATTTTAATTATAAATGTTGGAAAAGTTTAAATAATTTATTTTAGAAATTTTATTTTTTAATTAAATTTAAAATGTTAATAAATTTAAATAAATAACTTTAATGTTTTGAAATATTTATATTTTTGTTCTTCAAAATATTTTAAAAGTTTTACAAAAATAATTAAAATAATATTATCTATAATATATCATAGAATTATTATGATTAAAATGAAATTAATATTTCAATTAATTAAATTTTAATAACTAATTTTGTAGCGTGGTATTAGGCTATTAAAAAATTAAATATTTCGTATTAACTAAAATCGATTATTTATTTTTATAAGAATTTTTAATTAATTTGAAAATTATTTAACTAATTATCAGTGAGTTTATAAAATATTTAACTATTCACAAGTATTCATTTAAAAATAAGTTTTAAAATATATTTGGCTTTAGTAAAGCCGTTCAAAAAATTTGATTTAATTTACACAAAAAATATGTAAAAATACTAAAATAAAAAAATGTATGGAAAAAATTTTATGATTAAAAATATTTGCTATTAATTTTTTATTTAATCAAATGATTTATTATTTTATTGTGTTAGTTTTTTATTTTTTATTAAGCATAAACTAAAATGGAATGTTACTTGTTGATAATTAATTAATTAGTTTAATGACTTTAGAATATTTGCATAAATTAACAAATAAATAATGATAATAATAAGAATAATAGACAAACAGATAATATCAAGAAGAAATAAAATTTATGAGATAAAAATTTTTGAGCTTATTTTAAATAAAGAAAAATATTTGTTTATGTTGAAATCAAAATTAAATATTAAAAATATTAAGATAATTTTTAAAAAAATTAATCATGATTTTTTTGATTCTTAACAAAGAGAAAATAGACTCATTTTAAAAAAAATTATTGAGATAATTAAATATTAATTTGATACACTTGAATGAATATTTTAAATAAATTTAATGTAAGTAAGGTAAATAAATAATAGAATTTAATTTTATATTCATATTTGAATGTTTTTTTATATTTGTTTTGTTCAAAGATCTTCATATAAGTCATAAATAACTAAATTAGGGTTATTAATAAGAAATGAAGAAATATTGCTATTGTAAGCAATTTAAAAATAAAGAGTTTGACTAACTACTTTATTGAAACTTTCTGATACATCAACTATCTAATCGAATTATTTGTATTGTTTGAAATAATTTATTATTTATTATCTTTTTTAGACGTGTTTTTACTCATTTTCTATGATGTTATTTTTAAGCACGCTGATTAAAAATAAATTAATTTCTTTCTTGTATTACTGTTCTAAAATGATATCAATATTAATTGATTTTTTTGTTTCAAGAGCAGCTAAGTATAATTTTTCTGCTTATTTACTTTAGTTGATACAGTTGAAAATGATTTCTACATGTTAGTTTACAATTTGAATCAGAAATTGGTTGTTAAAGCAAATTGACAAAAATCCACTATTTTATTCCAGTAGCTCAAAGATAATTTAAAAGTCACTTTCATGTAAAAAGCTTTACTTTTAGTCAAAAATGTAAATTTCTTAGTGGTAGAATCCTCTAACGTGTTTAATATCTATTTAAGATAAACTAGATACTAATAATTATCTATTTTGAATTTTAAAGTATATCCAAATAATTGATTTACACATGATAAGTAAGCTGTTTGAAATTAAAATTACCAAGTAGATTTATTTAAAATCTAATGTAAAATCAGCATCATTTGCTATAAGAGTTAGCAATTATATTTATATTATTGCTTAGAAGAGAGTGAAAATTCCTACATTTATTTTATTTATTTAGACATAAAGAAGCATGTAAAGTTAATTAAAATCTTTCTTAAGTAATGGCAACAGATAGCATAACTATCCTCCAAGAAGTAGCTAATCTAATGATCCTACTACAAATGGATTGTAGACATACGATGAGCTGAATAAAACTTTTAAATAAATAACCTATATACTCGAAAGTGCGATAAGATATGATAAGTAATTAATTTATACAGCAGCAACAATAAATGTTAAAGAAAACCCAAAAGAAAAGATGGATTCCAAAATTATAAAGGCAGATTCAAGTAGATTATATTTTTTTTCAAATACAAATATTTTAAGGTAATTAAAATTTGTTATGAAATAAAATATCAGACTAGCTATGAGCAAGAAATAATTTATTTCATTATAGACAGATTAATTTAGAATGCGTTATGTTATCAAAAGCATGCCAATTAGCGCAAAAAAATATCTCTTTAATTAAAGTTAACAAACGAGTGTTTTAGTAATCTAAGTTAATAGCTAGTAATCGAATGAAAAATAATGTAAATTTCTATTTAATTATGCTTATTATGAAAGACTAAAAAGAGAGTAGTCAAATTATAGTAAGCAGCAGAAACTCTAAAATGTAGTCTATTTTAAGTTACAGCGATTCTCATAGTATTTTAAAGCGATCAAAATCAGTTAAATCAAAGAAGATGTTAAGCTGAGAGCAAGCAAAATATCATTATAAATATTTTATGGATGTTAAAAAAACTCTATAATGATTAAAATTTTAAGTGTAAAATCACCTAAAGCAATTATATTAAATAGCAAACCAGCTTATTGACTAGCTCTTATTTAATTTATCATTTATTCTTTCATGTAACCCTTTTATTCTAATGCGTAATCTGGTTTCAAAACCTAGCAATTTGGATCTAATACTTAGTTGTTTTAATCTATTTAAATGGGTATCATTTTGGCTTAAACTTATTTTTAATAATTTTGATTATTTTAATATTTATTTGATTAAATTAATATCAATTTTAAAGAAGCCTTTTCAAACTTATAAAGCTCAAAAAATCTTAAAGAAATCTATTTGGGATAGAAATTAAAAACTTGATTAAAATAGCCATAATTTCTAAATTATATCTTCATGACGAAATAATAAATTTAAATTGTTGAAATTAGTAATTGCAAAAGCAGTTTTTTCAAAATATATTTTTTATCCTTGCCATTTTTCTTAAGGCTAATATTATAGCATTTTGAATTTTAAAATTAGCGTTTACGTATGCGTTAGAAATTATTAACTTTTGTTAAATTTTGAATTGCAATCAGAAATGATTAGCTTTGAGTTGTATTAATGTAAAAAAATTGTGACTTATTAATTTTGATGTTTTAAATAAATTTAAATTTTGAATTTCAGTTACATCTACTCTGCTGTTGAATAAGGAAAAATCTCTTTCTACAAAATATATGCTGTGTAATTAGTTGGAAGAAGTTTTTGAATTCGTTGGCTTTTGGAGAAAAAAAAGTCTCTAACATTTATTAAATCAAAGTTAATCCTTATTAATTATTTTAGTAGGAAATATTTATGTAGATTTTTTCAATTTTTAAAGAAAGTAAAATAAGCAGATATCAAATATAATTAAATAAGTGATATATATGTTAACAAAATGCTATAAGTGCTTTTTTCAATCCTACTTCTAATTGCTGCTGTTTTTAAATCATTAAAATATTAAAAATTAGTTTCATATAAGTTTCATTAATTATTTTAAGTTATTAAATAGAAAAAATGAACATATTTACACTTCTTTTTTAAGACTTTTTTAATCAAAAAAATAAAATAGAAGATATTTTAATTTACATTTTTTAAAACTTAAAAGTGAAAATAAAAATTTTAATAAATTATTTTTTACTGAAAAATTTGTAAATTATTTTAACCACCAATCTTTATAAGTTAAAATAACAAATAATACAGAAAACAATACATATTAATATTTCATATTTAAGACTTTTTGTAAATAATTAAAATAGAACAAATTCATTATTAACCCTTTTATAATTTTAAAGCAAAAAATTGAAAGTAAAAACTTAATTAGTCATTTTTTATTGAAAAATTTGTAAATCATTTCAATCACTGATTTTTATAATTAAAATAAGGTTTAAAAAATTAAACATAACTGATTTACTTTTCATTATTTTATCTATTTTTAATGAAAAAAGTAAATGATATTTATATTAAAATTTTTTATATCTACCCTTACTAAATAATGGAGAAAAAATATCTATCTATCTAATAAATCATTTTTTTTATTTAAAATTTATTTGTAAATTTTCTCTAAAGACAAGCTTTATAAATTAAAATAAATTATAAAATACAGAACAAAACAGATTTACATTTAATTTTTTAACTTTTTATTAATTGAAATAGATATTTTATTTACATTTATATAAATTTGTAATGAAAAATTGAAGGAAGTTAAAAATTATTTTTTGAAAAATGTGTAAATTATTTCAATCATCAAAAAGATCGTAAATTAACGAAGTAGGGTTATTGTATAAATATGGAGAAATTTGCTTGTTAAAGGCTTTAACAAAGCACACAAAACTCTCTTTGTTATACTTCTAAAGAATTTTCTCAATACTTTGATAATTTTTGAAAGAAAGCAGATTTTCAATAACCTAGCTCTTCTTGTTTATGCTAATTAATTCTTCTTTGTTTACCATGTTTTTTAACTATTAAAAGTTAAATTTTACTACTTTCTTATGATCTTTCATTATACTTTTGTTAAGTTGCACATTTAAAGATTGGTTCTTATTGGTGTGTACAACTTCTTAATATATTTATTAACTTAATGTTAGGTATTTGTAGTCTTAAATTTCTATTTAAAAATTTCCGTACTAATTAATTAGGATAAGAGATTCCTTAAAAATAATTTATATGTATTATTTGTTTTCTCTCATTACTTAAGCAATAATTTCAATATTTTTTTGATCTAGCTCAAAATCAGAAAGATTGTAAGTGATTAAATTAACAATTTATTTGTTCATATTACTTAGAATAGAAATGCTCTCTTTATCTACAAATGTCAATTAATTTACATAACTTTATTTCTTAAACTAAATTAGATAAGATTTTAAAATGGCTATAAAGCTATTTAAAACAAATATGCCTAATTAAATTTCTAAAACATAATACTCCTAGAAAAGAGTGCTATCAGTAAAAAATAGAAACCCTAAATTAATAAAGTAATATATGTAGAATAGAACTTAATTTATCCTGTTAAATTTGTTAAAGTAGATCATGTCTATTTGGTTAATGTCTTTTTAAATAATAGGAAGTAAAAGGCTTACTTTACATCCAAAAAATATTTATTCAATTAAGCTAATTGTTCGAGGATCTACAATTTCCGTAGATTAAACTTGCTCTTTGACACTTATCAAACTCAAAAAGTACAGTATGCAAGCAACAAAAATGACACTTTTTACTTCTAATATGTAAAAGCAAAATAGAATAGACTGACAGAACTAAAAGGAGAGCTCAATAATATTAGCTATTATGTGTAAAGCTCTTTGCTTTGAATATAAAATGCAAATCTAATAGTAGCTATTGTTTACATAAATAAATGAGACACCGTTCCAAATTAAAATTACTCCTAATAAAAACCTATTTAAGGAATCATCAGTAGCTATGTTTAAATCTAAAAGAATAAAGATCTTAATAGCTGAGAAAAACCTTCTAAAAAAGAACCAACTGGTTATTTAATTGAAATATTTTTTAACATCTTCAATTTCCAATTACTGAAAGCACTAATTTTTTATGATCTAATGAAACTTCTTAGTTTAATTTAAAAAATATGAAAAATCATCTTGCATTAAGATTTTCATAAACACTTTAAATTTTTATTAGACGGTCAGAGTTAAATTTAAGTAGAGTACTTTATTTGCAAAAGCTGGTGAGAATGTTATTGTATGGAATGACATAATGCTAGTTTACATTAGAATACAAATAAAGAGATTTAATAATATACAGGAATCACTTTGATAATAATATAAGTTAATAAAATAGGATACGACTACTAATAATCTAGCTACACTGTCAAATTAATAGATAAATTTATCAATAGCATTCATATCATTAATTCTTTCAATTACTTTCATACATCTTTGAATGAACATTCCTACTGTATCCACTAATTTAGGATTTTCATTTGGCTAAATTTTAATTTTTAGTGGGATTTCCTTAGGAGCTATTTCTTAATCCATTTTGCTAATTTTAAATTTTTTAATTTTAAATTAATTATTAATTAACCAACTCATGTGAATATTTGATCCATATAAACTAGACTAAGGGATAAATTTGAGTTAAAATTGACAAATTTAATTAGATTTATTAATCTGATAATTTCAAGTAATTTATTCTAAAGTAAAATCAAAAGAATCTAAAAATTTTGAAAAAACTAAGTAAAACCATTTATTAAGTTAAAGTTTTAATTTAATTTTAAAAGATTTTATGACCTTTTAATACAGTCTTATTTGTGTGTTTTAGGATATTTAGATTATTTAGTTAGATAAAAATATTTATTTAATAAAGAAAATCATCTACTTTTAAAATTTACTAGTAATTCATTTGATTTATAAAATTTATCCCACCTTATAAAAGTACATTTTGAATATTAAATCATTAAATTATGTAATTGAGTAAATATCTTTAAACATGAATATACCATACCTTTAACTATTGAAGGTGATTATTAGTTTATTCATATTTGAATTAGACTTAACAAAATAAATTTTTTAGAATACTCAGGATAATTTGTTAACAAAAAGTAATGTTTTCTGGAGAAAAAATTCAATTAATATTTAAAAATGTTAATTACTTTTACATTTTAAAAAAACAATAAAAGAAACGAAATATTTTGAATAATTTAGTTAAATAAAAATGGAGTTTTGATAAAAAATTAGAAATAATTTGATTTAAATTATTTTAGAATGAGCAATAGTTATTTAGCAACAATTATTTAGTATTAATTAATACATTATATATTACCAGAAAATCAGAAGTGATTTATTTATGGTTAGTTAGATATATAGATAGATCTACTCATACTTAATATAGTAGATAGAATTACTTTAAATATTAGAACAATTATATTTATAAATATGAAAGTTTATATAGTTATTTGCATGGAACAGTATTTATTTGTTTGCTTTTAGCAAGAAATAATTACAATTTTTAAATAATGTTTGATGGATAAATAAATAGCTAGCTGTTGATGACACAATATAAATATTACATTAAAAAATAAATATTAAATATTTTTACAATTGGAATTGGTCTAATATTATTAATACGCATTTTAACCAATTAAATTAAAAACTAAATTAATTTTTAATATAAATGCAGCTTGGTTAAGCTATATTTTTCTACTTATGCTAGAATTTAAGTAATCCTTCATAATAAATTTATAGACTATTGATTATTTTCATCTCCTTACACAAATATAAATAATTTTTAATCTTTGAATTATGGCTTGTTGCTTAAATATATAATTATGTTACTAAAATAAATTATTTGCTTATTTTGTGAAATATCAAAATAAAAAGATGGAATATCATTTTGGAATTATTTTTATACTTAAAATATGAGATAGTAGAACTATTTATTTTTAGTGCTGCTTTGATCTATTATATTACTATAAACTAATTTATTTATTAGATACTAATTTAATTTCAATTTACACATTCCTTTTACTTATTAAATTTTAGTGACGAAATTTTAATTTGAAGCAATTTTTAATTATATTTAGCTAGCTTTTACTCTTTTATATTTACACAGATCATTTATCGTTTATCAAAGTGCAATTATTTAGAATATAATTAAACAATATATTTAATTAATAACCGAATATAAAAGTAAGTAAATTTATTTAAGAAAATAAATTGTATTTTTACTTATTAAAGCTACTTTAAAATACATAAATATATTTTTTGAATAACTTTTTAGAGTATTTATATGTATCAAGATGCTAAAAATTTCTTAAGTTAAGCATTCAAATATTAGTTTGATATATAAGCTTCTTAGCTAAAACTATTAATGGCATTTTATACTATTTCCTGAATACATGGTAGTTCTTTAGATTCATCTAAAATCTTGAAGAGAATCATTTTGTTAAACTCTGGGTGGAACTAGAATGTCAGTGCTCTATTTCTGATAGCCATTCCCTCTACCTCTACTTTATCAGAAAAAAAAATTAACTTAGCTTATCTTGCTAACTCATAAACATAATCGCCATGGCATTTAATAGAATAAAAAGGCTAGGGTAGAATTTTGCTAAGGTTCAACTAATCGTTAACATCAATGTCATTGAATTTAATCTAATCTCTAAACTTATAGAAGTTTATATGGGGCATTCTAGAAGCTTTTCCACTACATCAATGACCAACAGCTTGATGACACCAGCAAAAACCTAGTAATTTTTGTTCCTATTTTATTAAATTAATTAATCTTTTTAAAAGATTTTATCGAAATTCAAGTAAATTACATTTTCTTATTCAGGATATATTATTTTGTTAAAGATATCATAAGAGAAAGGTATCCTATGCATAGAGGTATCATAAGCATCGCAGTGGCTTCCTGTAATCACAAAACCTTTAATCTTTTTAAAGAGCTCTTCTTCAAATGGTTTCGTTTCTAATAAATTGAAGGTTATCCATTTTAAGTTCTCACCTTACAAAAACCGCTAAAATAGTCCTTCATACATATTTACCCAGTATTTTTTATCTTCTGAGTTTAAAATGCAAAACAGAGTCTTTTCGGCTTTTAAATTTAACTTTAAATACTCTAATACACTATGATCTTAGAAGAATTACTTAGTTTGTGATTAAACTTTTTCAGAATTTAAGTCAGCTTTATGAAGTGAGAGTTTTTCTTCAAAGAATTAAGTGTAGTTTCAGTAATAAATCTTGAAATTTTATCCATCGATTAAAGTGTCACAATTATTAACTTATTTAAATATTGCTGAAAATTTGTAGAAATGCTCATCTTAGTTCAATAATTTTATGTAATCTTCTTAGTTATTCACCTCATAAGATTAATTTTTGAGTATAAACCTCTAGCTAAAGCAATATTGAGAGAAGGATCAAGATCCTCAGATAACAGATTTACTTTAGATATGATAGAGTTATCCGTTTGTCTGATCTTAATCTAAATAGAAATCATAATGCTCCTACTGATCAGTTTATCTGCAGAAAATTACAGATACAAATTAGCTATTCATACTTATTTTCAATCAATATAATTTGATATAATACTTTTACACATAATTAAATCTTTTAATGAATAAGGTTATGATATTTATTTTTAATAAAATTAAATTCCTTATCAAATCTTTTGTTTTTCCATATAGAAAATTAGAAGAAAATGAATCAGTTTTCCATACTTTTTTACTTCTGTTGGCTTAAAGATTTTAAAAATGTGAAATTGCTAGAAAGTAGTAATAATTTTTAACAGGATACTTTTTTAAAATAATCTAAAAAAATGTCTAAGCAATAAAGCAATCAGAAAGATAAAATTATAATCAATTATAAGACATTTAAATTCATAGAAGCTTTATATATTTTATAAACTTATTTGTATTTCTAAGGTAATTTTTTTTGTAAGTTAGCCATATTGATTGATAGTAATTTGCAGACAGAATTGTTAAATAAAAATGATATTTTTAAAACAAAAAATATTTTTCAAAATATGAATAAATAAGTAAATTATTTATTTAACATAATTAAAAGAAATTTGTTTCCTAAATTTATTTCATTTTTTATAATGTAAAGTATAAAAATGACAATCATTTACTTTTTTAGAAATCTATTTTGGCTTTTACAGCACTTAATTTTTAAAATTATCAACATAAATATTAAATATTACATAAAATTTTATTAAAATTATGCGAAAAATAATTTTTAATTTTATATTTTACTTGCAAAAAAAACATTTACTTTTATTGAAATAATTAATTTAAATGATTTATGGAAAAGTATTTTTGGATCAGATAAACAGTAAAATGTTTTACTTGTGTCAACTAATTAGCAAAATACATTTTAAAAATTGATAATAATTTAGTTAATATTTCATATTTTATTTAATACAATTCATTTTTATTATAATTAAGAAAACTTTAATTTTATATCATTTAGATAGTTAGATGAAATAGGAAAATATAAAACTTGTTAATTATCTTTTAATTTTTACAATAAGCTAAATTATGTATACAAATTTTAAAAATAAAGAAGATAGATAGATATTAATTACAAAATTTTCTTTTAAAAGGATGCACATTACCCAACACAATTAAAAACTTTAATTGAATAGGTTTTTATGGTAAATATGTATGTATATATTTTATAATCTATTTGTCAATTTATGTTATCAAAGAGATCATAAAGAATTATATTAGGGTTAACGATTTAAAATTAGGATATGTTTTATTTGTAAGCTATTATGTGCAATATTACTTGATAGTAGCTATTTTATTTAAAGCATTTAATTAAATCTTAAGAAATACTAATGTTGCTAAACTACTTAGTAATGTCAGAAGTTTCTATGTTGAATATAATTTAATCAGTAATTGAGGTTTCTTTTAAAATATTAAATAGTTATTGCATATTTTAATTAGTTATCTGCTTCTAAGTCTATTTTAAATATAAGCTAAGTCTTTTTGAATGCTTTAACATAATTTTGTATGCTTATATAAGGTAAATCGAATTTAGAGAAAATATGTGCATATTAGAATATCCATTTATTTATTCTAAGCTAAACTATTTATCAAGATAAATAAAATCAAATTAGTTTTTGAAATCTAAGCATTGTGCTAGTTTATCAGATAATTAAACCTACTCTTTAATAAAAATCACATTTCTACATTTTTAAGCCAATGGTTAAGCACCGATGTCTGAGATAGATTGAACATATTAATATTTATTAACTATGTAAAGTTTTCTTATTTAATATAATTTAAATAAAGAAATCAATATTGTATATATGATAAGTAGCAATTGAATAATAATTATTGGTTATGGTAATTAATAATCTTAGTAGAAATAAACTAAATAACAAGTTATCACAAAATAGAGCTGGCAAAAGCAAAATTAAACCAAATTTTTATTATTGTAGAATATTAGCTCATATTAAACAATATCGTTATTATACAAAGGGGAAATATAAATTAAATTATGACCCATCAGTACTTGTTAGAATATATTAATATAATGAGGGTTGTAAATATCATTTTAATTTAATATGCAGCTCAAGTAAGAAATGTAGACTAGCATTATAGCTGTAAAAGCAAATAGCTAAACAATGTTGAAGATGAATTAACAAACATAGCAGAATGATTGAATTAAGTAAAGGGCTGATTCAAAAAATGTAATTAACTTTAAAAATAGTGTTTGCTTTTTTTGAAAAACGAAAGTGTTAATGTATATAGTGTGTAGTATCAAGTAATGAATTGAAAAATAAGCTAATAAAATAGAGTAAATAATAACTAAGCAACTCTATTATCTTTTTTCCATAAACACTATATAAACTAATACAAAATGAGCTTTTATCAAGACAAACAGCTTCTTAGTGCTAAACCATTTAATGAGAAGGTGATAATATTTATGTTTCAAAAGGCTTTCATTGCAGTTTTGAGAATTTTAACTTAGTTCTTACTTGCAAAACCTAAGGAATAAAATGTAGTCTTGATAGATTATGGATAATAAAATGCTTTAAACTATGTAAATACATATATTTTCTCTCAGTATTTTATAGTTTTTTCTTTCGTGGTAGCTTAAATTTTGTATTTGTGTAAATAATAATTA
This sequence comes from Tetrahymena malaccensis 436, assembly GCA_000231845.2. NCBI lineage: Eukaryota > Ciliophora > Oligohymenophorea > Hymenostomatida > Tetrahymenidae > Tetrahymena > Tetrahymena malaccensis. The sequence goes on from JH719967.1 coordinate 625,270, forward strand.
AATTGCATATATCGTAAGAATGTATCTTATGTTATTTGTAAAGTCATCAATCAATAGTAGAGTTATCAGAACAACAACAAATAAAAGCTCTAAAAAAAAGATAATTTCAAGCAATTTACTATGCAACAATATTTATTTTAAACTAGCTCTATAAGTATAAAGCATAAATCCTTCGATTTAGCTATAATTTTGAAAAATACCTAGCTATTTTAGGCCAAGTTATTTGTAGAATTAATTATTCATTAGCTTTGTTTGTTTTACTTTACTTTTAATCGAAATAAATTTTTCTATTTTTTGATTATTAATTTATTAAAATTATAAATACTTATAATTACAATTTTTATATTACTTTAAAAAGAGTAAATAAATACAAAATTATAAAATTTTTTAATTATCTTCATGTGTTTACAGAGCGGAATGGAATACATTAAGTAAACAGAATTAAATTTATAATTTAATTTCATAGATAGTAGTTTTTTTTATTTAATTTAATTATCAATACATATTATCAAAGAGATCAAATAGGATCATATCAGGATTGATAATTTGGAATATTGATATGTTTTATCTGTATGTAATTATGTGCAAAATTATGTGATAGTAATTGTTTTCTTTAAGGCATTTAATTAAATCTTAAGAAATATTGATATTGTTAAACTATTTGGTAATATCAGAGTTTTCTATGTTAAAGATGCTTTAATCAGTAATTGAAGTTTGCTTTAGAATTTTAAATAGCTATTCCATAGCTTGCTTATTTATTTACTATTCAGTCAAGTTTAAGTGTAAGCTAAGCCTCTTTGAATGTTTCAGCATGATTGTGTATGCTTAGATCAGGTAATTAGAATTTAGAGAGAGTATGTGCATAGTGGAATATCCATTTATTTATTCTAAGCTAAACTATTTATCAAGATAAATGAAATCAAATTAGTTTTTGAAATCTATGTATTGTTCTAGTTTATCAGATGATTTGATGTTTTCTTTAACAAAAATTACATTTCTACATTTTTGAGCCAATGCTTAAGCATCGATGTCTGAAATAGATTAAACATATATAGATTTATTTTAGACGTAAAGCTTAATTATGTAATATAATTTAAGTAAAGCAATCAATAAAGAATAGATGATAAGTAGAAATTGAATAATTACTATTGAGTAAGGTAATTAATAATCATCATAGCAATAAACTAGGTAACAAGTTATTACAAAATAGAATTAACAAGAGCAAAACTAAACTAAGTTTTTATAGTTTTAGAATAATATTTCATATTACACAATGTCATTATTGCATAAAGGAGAAATATACACTAAACTTTATCCCATAAGTATTTGTTAAAATATATTAATATGAAGTGGGTTGTAAATGTCATTATATTATAACTAGCAGCTCAAGAAGCAAGTGTAAATCAGCATAATAGCAATAAAAGCGAATAACTAAATGACATTGAAGACGATTTAGCATACGTAGCAAAATGATTGAATCAAGCAAAAAGCTGATTCAAAAAATATAATTACTTTAAAAAATACATTTTTTTTCTTTTGAAAAACGAAAATATTAATGTATATAGTATGTAGTATCAAATATTGAAAAGAGAGATAAGCTAATAAGCCAATGTAAAAAACAAGTACGTAGTTTTATTAAGTCTTGACTACAGTCATGATGTAAATAAATATCAAATGAGCTTTTATTAAGATAAAGAGCTTTTTAGTGCTAAACCATTTAATGAGAAAGTGGTAGTATTTATATCTCAAGAGGCTGTCGATATAGTTTTCAGAATTATAATTTAGTTCTATCCTACAAAATCTAAGGAATAATATATAGTCTTGCTACAATATGGACAATAACACATTTGAAGTAATGTAAATATAAATATTTTCTATGAGGTGCTATTCTTTCTTTCTTTTGTAGTAGCTTCCATTTTGTATCTGAGTAAATACTAATTATATAGCGTATATTATAAGAATGAATCTTATGTTATTTGTAAAGTCATCAATCAATAGTAGAGTTATCAGGACAATAACAGATAAAAGTTCTAAAAAAAAAATAATTCCAAATAATACTTTATGCTATAATATTTAATTTAAGCAAGCTTTATAAGCACTAACCATAAATCCATCAATTTAGCTATATTTTTAAAAAGTACCCACCTAGTGCATGTCAAAATAGTCATCAAATTAATTATTCATTTTTTATATATATTTTTTGTTTTGCTTTATTTTATTGTTATTTGAAATAAATCTTTTTTGTTAATAATTTATTAAAATGCTAATTAGCAAGTAATTCCTATTATTTTGTTATTTTAAAATAGAAGATTTAATTTTTTCTATACCAAAAATAAATAACAAATTTCTAATAAAATAGCTTTTTTATATTGAACTGAGTAAGATCAAGTATATCATAAAAATCTTTAAAGATCTTTTATTAATTTGAGTACATTTTTTGTTTACTTTCTAAGAATTAATCAGAGGTCTTTGATTTTTTATTTATTATGCAAAACTTCTTTACTTTAGATTAAAAAATACTAAAAATAGTTTTTTTAATATTTTAACAAATAAGAATTTATTTAATTTATATCATTAAAAAGTATTTTATATTTCGTTTGTAGGCTTTTGTTAATAATTCGTAATTTTAGTTTTTTTATTTGAATATTACTAATTTTTTAACAACAAATTTTAACTTTTTAAATGATAAAGTAATTTTAGATTTAAATCTGAAAAATATATTCATGAAGATAATTTGAATGCAATTTAGAGAAATACAATATGAAAAAAATAAAATAATTTAGCTATAATATATTCTATTTATGTATTATTATAATTTGATTACAATCTACTAATTTAAAGACAAATATTATAAATACGTTTGTAATATATCAACTCTTAAAATAAAAAAGCCAAATCAGTTACTATAAAGATCATAAGTTACCAATTGAGGATTTGTTTTTTAATATTAATATATATATTTATGCTAAGCTATTAAATTTAAAATATAAATTTCTGGGTAGATTTATTCTAAAAGTTTTAGCAAATCGTTGTAATAAATTTTATTTTTTAGAGATTAAATGAGATCAGAATCTTTTAATTACAACTTTTTTTAGTCTGGTATTGAAATTTATTTTAAACAATCAAAAATTTTACTACATACTTATTCGTCAAAAAGCTGTTGATGCTCTATTTGTTCTATTTTCACTGTAATATGAATACATCTGGTGAGAAATTGGCTAAAAATTTAGCTTATTTCTTAAGAGTCTAAGTTAATAATTTTGAAACTGCAAATTCCATTAATAAGCTAAACTTCAATTTGGTTTATAAAAGTTATAGATAAAAATTGTGGTTCAGCGCTTATGATATTTGTTAGCTTTTTGAAATCATTTTAGTATAAATTATAATTTAGATTAAATATTATTTTGCATCTTGCATTCAAATTCAAATATTCCAATTAATCTAATGAATTAAGGTTATAGACTTAACTTTGATTTTTTATTCTTACAATCAAAAAGTATTTGGTGATCATTTGTAATGCATTTACTGTGCAAAAAATTATTTACATAATTATTAACTCAGTAGGGAAAACATTTGTGTTCTGATAAAACGTGATTATGCTTAAAGCAATAAAATAAATCTGAGAGATAAAAAGTTAAAACTAATTCCTTCTATTTTCTATTATTTTTTCATATTAAAATAGATCATAATTATAAAGTTAGGAAAAATATGTTATCTTAAACCCCATGTAATTTAAAGCAAAGGAACTTACATTCATTGGATTAAATACTTGTATAAAGTAATACCCTCTGTAGCAATGATAAATTCTAGTTATTAGTTATAAGCCAATAAAAGCTAGAAAGGAATATAATATATATTAGCTATAATATATTAAATATAATGAGAAATATGCCTATACTATTTATATTGATAGTTCAAGAGTTGTCATCAATTACTATTTCAAAGATAGTTTCTTTTGAATAACAAATATGTTTAAATAGAAAAGATGAATTATTATATTTATCAAAATAGTTAATAATAAGTATCCCACCATCATATAAAAGGGAAAGTCTCTGTTATCATGAATTATTATAAAAATATTAAGCACAAGAGATCTAACAAAAATAAAGAACATCTTGATCATAAATTAATTAAATAAAAATTCCATGAATTTGTAATTTACTAATTCCTTTTTAAATGCTCTATTTTTTATTTCTATCTATTCTATCACACAAAACCTAATAAATATTAGTTGATCTAGGCTAAGGAAAGAAAGAATTAATGCTGAAAGCGTGTAAATTTAAGCTTTTCCAAGAAGTGAATTAGTTTATTTATAAAATAATAAATTCTGATTAAATTAAAAGCCACCTGAATTCATCTAAACAATTACCATAGTTACAAAGCCAGCTTATCTGCTATAGAAATAGAAGAAACAAATTAATGATATGCTTAATAGGCTTTCTAATACTGAAACGATGATTAATAAAATCTTAAAATTGTTGATATTATTTAGCGCCTATTAATATTTATCCAGAATAAACCCATCTATTTAAAATAAGCTAAAGTATGAACCTGCTTAATTACTTATGCTATTTAAATTCATTTTTTCAATTCTAGTTTTTACAAAATTCAATTAATAGTAAATAAAAATTTGATTTATAATTTTGAAGATTAATAATATCGTATCTTAAATTTTTGAATTAGTTTGCTCGAATTTTGTTAAGTTCGATTTATTTTATATTGATTTGATTATTTATCAATTTTCCGGATTTTAGTTCTATTTTTTCTTTTAGTTTGATTGTTTTCCAAGATTAGGTTACCGGATCCCCTTCGGATATTAAATAATTAGGAGAAATTACTCTTATCAGATTAAGCAAATTAATTTCTAACCTTTGAAAGTATCCTCTAATTGTTCGGTAATTCTTAATTGATAAATAAGTTAGTGTACAAATTTACTGAATAAGCACTAAATAAAAATTTAGGATAAATTTTAAATCATTTTTAATAAAATCAAATAAAATTATAAAATAGAAAAAAAATGTTTAGTTTCAGATTTCGAACCTATAAAGATCAAAAATTTTTCAAATTTTTGATAAAGTGAATTTTATTATTTTTTAAAATACTGGAAACAAATGAAAATGTACAAACTATTTATACATATTTTAAATTTTATTAGATGATACTCAAAGAAGTAAAAAGTTATTTTTATGTTAATTATATTTTAAATATTATCATTTGTCAGAAATCATAAAGATCGTATATTATATTTGAAGGATTAACATATTAACTGTAAGATATACACTTGAAAAAAGTAATCATATTTAGAACAATTATTTCTGCGTTAAATTACTTCAAAAAAATTTGTAGATTCATAAATTAATTTTAATTTATAAGGATCTAGAGCAAATCAGAGTCTTTAATATTAAATTTTACTTAATCTATTATTGAGACTTATCTAAGGCAAGAAATAATTTTGGAGCATATTTAAGTGCTAATAATCAATTCTTGATTTATTTATTCTACTTGAATTGAAAAATATTATGATTTTTAAATGAAATAACCAAAAAACTGGCTTATTTCTTCAGAATTTAAATCAAATATTTTCATTCGACAAAAATTATTCACTGATTCAACAGATAATTGGTTCTTAAACTCTATCTTGTAAAATTGTGAATTGCAAGTTAAGTTTGAGTATTTCATGAATTTTTAAAAATCACCTTTTTGTAGGTCACAGTGAAAATTTAGAGATAATCTACAATATGATTTGGTTTTTACTTAGGAGGCTTATTCTATTTAATTAAATTAATAAATATTGCACTACTTAATCATTCTTATTATTAAAACAATTTTAATAATGAAAAATGCTCCTGTGAATCCACCAAAAACCATTAACAAGTAAACCAGAGGTTCAGGAAAAATTCCTTAAAAGATGTAAAATACAATAGCATAAATTGCTCCTATATAAAGATTCGCAAATAAGAAAATAAATTAATTCTTCTTATTTTGAATTAACATCTCATATTAAATTATATCACTATTGTAAAGAGAAGATAGGTAGGATATCTTAAATCCCATCAATGTTAAGCCAAAAATAGATTAATTCATAGGATTGAACAGTAATTTAATTTGATAGGATTTAAAATAGAAAGAAATTACCTGTATAGCCATCATCATAATAATAGTAAACTACATCAAGAAAATGAAGTATATATAGATACACACAATACAATAAGATTGAGACACTTCGATTAATATCTCAAAAGCTGTTAAGATCTACTGTAGATTAGACTATCTTACTGAGAAAACAAAGAGATTTAAATATTTAAATTACAGAAAGATGAAAATGATCATATTTATGATGATGTAAGCCAGCATAATGTAAAAATATTTATCAATTTTATTATTTAATACAATTAAAGTGATAAAAAGAACTGATCTAACAAAAACAAAGAATATTTTCATCATAAATCTCCCTGCTAATTTCAGAATTAATTTCTGAACTATTATAATCTTTTCAGTTTTTTTAACATTTTAAATTCTCTCAATCTCACAATATCTTAAAAAAAGGATAACATCTAGAGACAAGGCAGAAAGTACTAAATCTATTAGAAAGAAAGCACACAAATTTCCAAGTAGAGATTTTGAATCTTTATAATAATTGCTATTCTAAAGAAAAGAAACTAAAGTTTACACACCCAAAATAGCTACCATACCAATTAATGCATAAAAATTTGTAAAATAATAGAACACAATAGCAGATGAGCAAACTAAAAACTCTAAAAAGGCTATCAGTTGAAATAATCTTTTGTTCAAGCATATTTAAATTAATACATGGTTATACTTATCCTAAGAGCATCCATCAATGAGTAAAGAATTGAAATAAGTACCAACATCGAATCCCTATACTTACTCTATGTTTTAATTATTATTCATAATTATATTTATGTGTTTTTTCAAATATTCAATTTAGAATCATGCTTATGAAAAAATAAATTACCAAAACAAGATAAATCATGATTTTTTAATAAGTATTAATTTCATTATAATTAATAATAATATAGATAAAAAATATAATAAAAAATAATCTGAATAATTATTTATTTATTTATTTTTCTTTTCTATCTAAATAAACTGATATTATGACTCGATAATTTTTTAAAAACTTGAACATTTTTCTTATTTGATTATTAGAGATAGATTACTTATAAATAAGTAAGTAAAACAAAATAAGAAAGATAAAAAACATTAAATTATCAAATGATTTTGAAGTATAAACAACACTTCCTTAAAAAGCTCACTTCTATAACAAAAAATATAAAAGGTGGTCAATTATTTATATTCATGAATAAAAAATTCAAACAGCGCAAGTTTTTAAATGGTTGAAGTAAATCTAGAATATTTTAAAATATCTAAAATTCTGTGTAAAAAAACATTTATAATATGTTTTAGAATGATAAAATAAAAATATTTAGCTCAAAAATTAGTAATAAAATAAATACCTCCATTAAAATTGTATGAATTTTTTGTCACAAAAAAATTTAAATTGATTGAGCGTTTGTATTTATTTTTAAAAAGCTTTCTGAAGATTTTATAAAATTAATTACCATTAAAAAGACTAATTCAAGTTTTAAAAATGATAAAGGTAAGCAAGTTTATTAATTAAATACTATTTAGTAAAGATTTATAAAAAATATAGAAATATTTAGTAATTTAGTTTAATTAAAATATTTAGTTTATATAATTTATTATAGAATTATATTTTTGTTATTGGATAATCAATAATTTGATTCATATAAATCAAATAAGATCATTGCACTGTTAAGATATTAGTATTGAGATAAATGTTTATAATAGGCTGTAGTTGTTACTATTAATTTTTTATAACTATATTGATTTAAAGTTTAAATTAACTTTTCGTAATATGTTTCACCTTTAAAATATGAAATTAATTGTGAGCTTTGAATATTTTTTTTCACTTAATCATCTAGAGAAGCATTCTTTAAAACATTGAAAAGGAATTACTTGGCTTAGGTACTTCTTGATTATTGTACATTTTATTATTTATGCCTTATACATATCTAAAATGATTATGAATTTATTAAAAGCTAATTGAAAACTTTTTCTAAACAAGCAGATTTAAAGTTATTAATTTCTAAAATTCTGTAATTAAGAATTTTAACAGCCTAGAACTAGTCATTCAAGCTTAAGTAAAATTGCTTAGTGTCAATTTAAAAATATTTTTCAATTTGGGGCCAATCTTTTTCTTCTAATTTCTAGTCAGTTTTGATATAGAGTTTTATTTTTTTGGAAGTTAAATTCTCACCATTAAGCTAGTCAAATTTTTCTACAAAGTAAGATTTATCTTCATAGAAAACTTTTTTTATTTGTATTAATTTAAAAGGAAGTAATATCATTGTTATTGTAAATAATATAGCCTGTAAAATTATTAAATACTGAGGAAAGACTGATGTTTATTAATAAAACACTAAAATAACGTTAACTACGAAATAAATTTACACTGTTGAAAATTAAATAATGTTAAAGACATTATTGAATATCATCTCTAGCTAGTTTAGATCTCGATTGTAAAGTGTAGAAATATAGGTTAGCTTTTATCCCATAAAAATCTACTGAATAATATCAACGCTGAGATTATTAAAAAATCCTTAGTTCTATAATTAGCACTTTAATATAGTTATGTATAATATAACAACACAAATAGCTGTTATCCTTAATTCAGCAAAGTAAATTGCAGAAATAAAATAACAATAAGATTAACCATATTGAGCTGTTAGTTCAAGCAAAGTAAGTAAATCAAACCCTTTAGTCAACTTTTATTAAAATACAAAAGTCTTTAAACAGTAATGACTTAAGAGTATGTAAAAAGTGCTTGAAAAAGCTAGATAAACTATTAATATACATTTGTTAATGTTCATTCCATGTATCTAGTCTATAATTAAAAAGCTTAAATAGATGTAGCACTTAATAGCCAAGTAGAACTTCCTCAAAATATGCCATTAAAATAATTACTTTTAAAGAATCGAAAGCTTTTTGATTTATATTTTTTTCTATTCAAATAGTGTAACCTATTTTAATTGAACTTTGCAATTTTCGTAAAAAAGGAGAAAATCTATTTGTAGGAGGCAATGCAAAAAATGCTTAAAAAAGAGTTTGATCAAGGTTTTTGTGCTTTTAGTGTCTGATTAAACCACTTAAAAGTTAATTATATTGATAATAGTGTATAAAACTTATAATGCAAGCAATGCAATAAACAATGCAGAAAGAGGATAAGCTACAGAGGTATATATTATCAAACCAGCAGAGGCCAACATCTCTAAAATAAATAAAAATGAAAAGAAAATGTTATATTTTTTTATTTCTTTTAATGTTTATAAATAGTTATCTTGAATGTAAGCATCAACATAGTTCAAACCTTTTTCATATTCTGCATCCTACATAAGATTGCGGATAACATTTTCATCGTTTTGATTTAACATAATTTTCAACCTTTTTTTGCTTAACTTTTATCACCTTTTTTTGTAAATCTAATTTGATAATTTAGTAAGTGAGATAATCTTTTTTATTAAAGAAATTCTTTTTACAATTTTAAAAACTTTTATTTAAATTATTGATTCCTTTTTAAGACACCTTTTAAGGAGGTGAGCGTATACTTTCGTTTTAGATACATTCAACTAATTAAAAATTCACTCAATTTTTTTTAGTTCGATACAAATATTTACAACTAAGTAAAATAACTCAGAGGTCTTAAAACGCAAATTTTAATAAAAGAATTAGTTAAATTCATGAATTTGATTAGATTATGTACAAATAAATATTTGAAATAGATAAAATAGTAACATTCCTCTGATTTACTTGACGAAAAAAAATCTACATTTAAATTTTAATCGAAAATCTATTAATTCCATTTTCTTACGTTATTTCAAACACAAATAAAGTCAAAGCAAATTTTAAAAATTTTATTTGAATAATCTAAATCCATTTTCTTATTTTACAAACTATTACTCATCAATTTTTTTTCTTCCACACATTTAGATTAGTTTATTTAATTTCTTAAATTGCTTGAGTAAATAATTGAGAGAATTCCTTAATTTTTATTGAGAAAAAATTAACAAATTTTACAGCTTGACTTCAAGTTGAAATTTAATAAAATAAACTGGATTAAATGGATGGTTGAATTTTAAGTACAAATTTAGTAAAATTTTCAAACAGAATTATATACTCTTCAATCCAATAACATTCAACAATACAAAATTTAGTAAACAAATAATAAATATTTGACTTCTAATTGATTTTTAATAAAATAAACTGGATGAAAATGATTACTGAATAAAAAGTAAAATTTAATATAATTTTATAAACAGAATTTTATACTCATAAAAATAAATAACACATCACAACATTTAATTAAGTAAACAAAGAAAAAAAATACTGTAAAACTTATTTTAAAATAATCTTTACGAAATGGTAAAAACTCAAATAAAAACAAAATATTTTAAAATATATACCAAAAAATAGGACTTTATTAAAATTTTTAAAAAAGTTGATTAAGCAATTTTAATAAATATAATCTACTACATTTACACCAATTTTATTCTTTAAATTATTCATAAAATTTTAATAATTTAGCTCAGCTATTACTTTCCTCTTCATCTTAAAAATTTTAAGTATTAGAAATAGAATCTTATTAATCAATTGCATTATTTTCTGATGATTATTCATTTTAATTAATAGCATCACTTTCTTCTTCTTCATTAACATCATCTTCTTGATTAACTTCTTCATCATCTTCATCTTCGTAATCTTTATCTTCATCATAATCTTCATCATCATCATAATCTTCTTCTTCTTCATCATCATCATGATCTTCTTCACCTTAAATTCCTTAATTATCTTCATCTTCATATTCCCACCTGTAATTTTCAAATTAAGATGATGTCCCTTCAGAGGATTCTTAATTGGATTCATCCTAAATCTTATTTTGTCTCTCTAAATCTTCTAATTCTTCAAAATAAAGATCATTATTGAACCATTTAAAAAGCTTTCCTTTCAAATTAGTTGTTATAATTTCCATTTTTTTTGGGTGCCAAGCTGCATCTCTAACACAACTTTACTCCATATCATTTAAAATACCTGCTGTGTACTAATTTTTTTCATCCTAGATATCTAAATGCTTAGTTGTGTTTGATAAAATATCATACAAGAACACTTTTCCACAATAGCTTGCTGTATAAATATATCTTCTGTCTGTTGGACCTAGAGGAGAAAAATGGCATCTCATAAGTGTTTTTCCTACTTTATGCCCTCTAAACGTTTAAACTGAGTTATCGAAATTTTGCTCTTGAGTCAGATTACGAATACTTAATATTTCTTTATCAGACATCGCTCCCATTCTATTAAATAATGGAATTAAAATATATATCATAGATAGATAATATTTAATAAATAATTATTTATTCATTTTTAATAAAAAAATGTGATGACAAAAAAATAAATATTTTATATTTAAAGTGGATTTTTAATGTATTTATTTAAAATATAAGAAAGGCAAATCATTTAAAAAAAATAGTAATAAATTATTTACCTATAATCATAGTGCTTTTAAACTCTACTTTTACCTGTTGAGGAGGAAACACTTTTTCTTAAATCCCAAAGTTTTACACATTAATCTTTTCCATTAGAGGCAACATAGTAGTTATCTTGTCTAGAATCAACATGAGTGATTCCTGCAACATGTCCTAGTAATTATCCTGCACATTAACCGTTAGGTCCTAACGCTCTTGTATCCCTATTAAAATTTAAAAAATTTTATTAATTAATAATAACTTTTAACAATTAATTTAATAATTTACCATATTTTGACAGACCTATCATCTGAACCAGAAATAAAGACAGATGAATTATTCTTGTCAACAAAGGCTATAGAATTGATATCGTCATCATGGGCAAGAATACTATCTTAGATTCTCTCCCTTTATACATCAAACATTTTAATCTAAGCTTTGCTTTAAGAGGTTTTACCAGAAGAAGCTAATATCTTTGAATCATCACCTGAGTATTTACAACTAAAGAACCTTAGAGAGTGATAGTAGTAGTCTTCATCTTCTTCTCCATCACTTAAGTTATAAAAATTATTATACTTTCCAGTTTAGATATCAAAAATTGAAATAAATGGATTAAGTGAGCAATGTATCAAATATCTCCCATTTTAACTTAAATCACTATCAGTAATAGTCCATGTAATATTTCTAGGATAAAGCACTTTACCTCTTTTATACTCACCACTATCTTAATCATAATTATAAGTGAACAATTCTTCCTTTAATAATTATTATAATTTTAATATAATACTTATCAATATTTAATTCTGGAATTTTTGGAGAACATTTTTAAATAATAATCAATTAAGTTACTATTAATCAAATCTATTTATTTTTTTTAATTTTTAAAGCAATATATTTACTTGAGTTGTGATAAGTAGTTAGTTACCATCTTAACTGAACAGAATATTGTAAACAGGGCTTCTGAGTTCATCAATTTTTCTTCGCTGGTATATTAATTAAAATAAAACATAACTATAAAGCATTTATGAAGTAAAAAGCAAGTAAATACTTTATTTGGTATCATATTCTCCATAACTTTAGAGTGAAAATTATATGATGGAGGAAGTTCTAAATGAGGAGCATCGTATTCAAATTTGCTGAAAACAGTTTTAGAAGCAAGATATTTTAATCTTCTATTATAATCTTAATAGTGATTCTTTTGTTTTTTATATATTTATTTCTTTATTTTCGCTTCAAATAAATTATCAGTAAAGATCATATAGTTCTCATTTTGTTCATCCTCTGAAATAGTATAGGGTTTTCTACTTTATTTTTTTGGTTGTTATCTCGGCTAAGTTTAATATTATTATCTAAGATACTAATTATATAAACTTTATAGTCTTTCTTCACTAATATCTTCATCATCTAGATTAATATTTCTACCATTAATAGTATTTTAATTTCCCATAATGATTTTTCAGTTTTGTAATTGTATTCAATTATTTTGTATGCAAGTTAATGAGATCTATGATTTTTATTAATCATACAATTTTTTAATAAATAAATTATCAGAGAAGTCTTTTTGATATCATCAGATACAACTAAAATCAATAATATAAATGTAAATCTTATTTAAAAAGGGTAAGCTTGATTCGATTGAATTCCAGAAAATTTCTATTTTATCAATAAGAAGTTTAATAGAATATTAAAATTAACAATTTACACTATCGATACTATTCTGTTTATTTACAACCATTTATAAGATATTTTCTATATTAAATCATAAAGCTTTTTAAAAAATATTTTTAAATCAAATATTGCCTCATATTTTATGTTGTAAAATATTAATTAAAATACATTAATGTATTATTAATAAATTACTAATCTTATTATGAATATGTAATATTTTTGAAAAGAAACAGAATGTATAAATAAATAAATAAATAAATAAATAAATAAATAAATAAATAAATAAATAAATAAATAAATTTTGAATGAGATGATATTTTTCAAGTATTATTTAAAATTAAGTTAAATAATCTGCTTTTGCAAAAAATAATTTTAAATTGAGTGCTGCTTCATATTTTATTTTAAATTCAAATACATTTAGATTTTCAATCTGATAATCGGTGTTTTATATTTTTATTATTGAACTATTTATTTAATAATTTTATATTATTATTAAATATTTTTTAGAAATAAAATATAAAAATATTGCTTTAATAAAAAATATTTTTAATTAAAATTTTTGCTTTAAATTTTGAGATGTAAAATATTAATTAAAATAAATTTAGATGACATTACTATTTTATCAGTGTCATTATGGATTAAATCTGTTTTTTCATAGAAACTATTTGTTATGATAAGATTAAATTTATGTATAAATATTGATAATTGAATTAAGGAGTTTACAAAAATATTTTTGAATCAAGTGTTGATTCGTATTTATGTTAAAAAATAGCAATCAAAATACATTTAGATAGAATCAATAAATGATTATTCTCCTTATGGGTAGATATTATCTATTAATAATAACCTTTGTTGTTTTTTAGCTGTTATTATAAAATAAATCAAAATATTGCAAATTTTATAATTTATAAATTTGATTAATTAATTTGGTATGAGTAATTGTGTAAAGTACTTTTGTTGTTGTCTTAAAAAAAAGGACAAGTAAAATTTTAAAAATAATTCTTAGCAGGACAAGCTAAAAAATATTGAAAGGTGTGCATTTGATTAGAAATAAAAATCGTTTATATTTAAAGGTAGTCTATATTATCTATAGGAATAAGTTGGCTAGGGTGCATTTTCAGAAGTTTACACAGTTTTCAATTAGAATAAAAAAAGATTTGAAGTACTCAAAAAACTCATTTTAAAAGAATCAATTGACGAGTACATTTAAGAATATAACATTTTAAAGTCTATTAAGCATGAGTTTGTAATTTAATTTTTTGATTGTCTTTTACTTGATGATGATTTGTGCTTTTTGATGGAGTATGCAGAGCAAGGTACCTTATAGTAGTTTATTGATAATCCATACTTATTAAATAAAAAGATAGATGCAAATTTTATACTAGAAATATGTGAAGGTATTTTTGAGGGTATTTAATATCTACAACTAAAAAAAATAATTCATAGAGATTTAAAGCCAGAAAATATTCTAATTTCAGATTTTAAAGCTAAAATAGCTGATTTAGGCTTATCTAAATTTCTACTTTCTAAATTTGCAAATACTAATGTAGGAAATATGCTATATGCTGCTCCTGAAAAGAATAATGCTGGCCAAGGAGGATATGGATTGAAATCAGATATTTATTCTGCAGGCTTAATTTTGTGCTAAGTAATATTAAAACTAGATCTTAAGCAGATATCTCAGATTAACTTTTTCAATAATCAAGATTCATTAAAAAATATACCTAAAGAGTTAAAAAAGCTTATATCTTTATTAATATCAAAAAATCCAGATGAAAGACCGTCTTGTGATTAAGTTATACAGTAAATACATTCTTTTAAGTAAAGCTAAGAAATTGTATAGTTTATATAGAGTTTATATTAGTTTGGTTCATATAAAGTAAATTAAAAAGTTATTAACATTGAAGGATAAAGTGATATAGAAAAATAAGATAAGCTTAATAAGCCTTTAATTGATGGAGAAGATGAAAAAGATTCTATTGATGTCCTTTCTTGTGAGAAAATTTAGATTAATTTCGGTGTAGATTAAACATAAAATTAAGATTATAAGCCTGAAAATGAATAGTGGTTTGAACAAAATTTCACTGCAGGTGCAGTTTCGATAGTAAGATTTAAGGACTATGAAAAAGGGATTAAATAGTTTGAAAAAATTTTGAATATAGAAGTTAGAGATGAATTTATGGTTTAAAAAAAGCTAATGATGGTGTTGTGGATGATGAGAAAAAAGAATTTTACATTACAAAATCTCTTCAGTCAACAAAAAACTTAGCAAGATTATGAGAAAGCTAAGCAATATGCTGAAGTATGTTTGTAGCTAGATCCCTTAAATTAAAATTGTTTAAGCATTTTTGTTCTTTCAATGATTAAGTTGAGGTATACAGAAATAGAAATTATGATTCTAATTGAGAAAATAATATCTAAAATTTATTTTGGAGGTCTTTTATTGTTTATGACTTTAGTAGACATATAAAAATACATACATCCAAGCTATGCTAAGAGTATTGCTAATAATTCTACAAATTTTAATGAAGAGATTATCTTAGGATGTTCATTATACTTTTACTCTAAGAATTAATTATTTAGTATTTAAAAAATATTATTTTAATAACTAAATAAAGACAGTTAATAATTAAAAGTTGTAAATTAATTAATTTAAATATTGAATTCTGATAAATAAAACCAAAATATTGCTATTGAGTCAATTCCATCAGTTAGTTTCGAAAGTGATCTTAGACTAGGCTTCTGTTATTACACAATACAAAATTACTTGTCACCATATTTTGATATGAACAGATTTAGTTAGTATTACGGTCTTGATTTATCAACTTAAAATAATTTGCAGATAAAATAAAATTTATCATAAATATTAAAAGAAAACGAAAAGTTTTATGAGGATATAAATAAAATGCAAAGAACATATCTCGATTGTTGAAATAAAAAATTGTTAAAAATCATAATAATTAAAAAATAATATATTTTATTAGCAAAATTTTCCATATGTGTTAGAAATTAAAATGCATTAAAATTTCCATTTTAATTTTAAATAAATTTATAATTTACTAAAACTGATTAATAAAAACAGTTGAATTTGAAAAAAAGAAAGAAAGAAAAACTTTAAATTAAATGTTTTTAACTTGATTGATAAATTAATTTTTTGCTTAAAACATTTTATTTTCCAGTTAAAGACCAAAAGGGTAATAAAATAATTTATTATATCTAAATTTTATTTATTTATTTAAAAATAAATCATAATTTTTAAAAACTTAATTTTAATATTTTTATTATTTTAGATTCTAATATGTATTTGAAAATTGGAATATAAAATATTTCAATCAATTAATTCTTAAATTATTTTTAAATTAGAGCTATTTTTTAAAATAAAAAAATTTACCCTAATTGTTTCTTACCAAAACTTTCTTAATTTTCTCTAATATAATAAAATGAAATAATATGGTTTTAATAAAAAATCAATTTAAATTAAAATTTTTAAATATAAATTATTTACTTTTCTTGTTAATTGATGATAAAATAAATTGCAAAATTGTATGAGTGATGAATATACTTATTATTGAAAGCTCTACTTGAATCAAAAAGATCCTCTAAATATGAATTTGTGACTATAGTTTTTGATGATGCTAATCAAATATTTTACTTTTGGTTAAGACTTAATAATTTTCAGCTTTTTTTGTATTAAAAACATTAAAAACGAAAATCATAAAATTGAAGAAACTATTCTTTTTTAATTATCATAAAGAATTACTGAATATACATATATACATACATAAATAAGTAAAATACATATTCTAGCTCAGAGAAGCTTACTATAAGAAATAAAGCTTATTTGAAGCAAAAAATAAATAAAATATTTATAATTCTAGATGAGAAAACAATACGCCTTATTATTAGTTTTTATCCTTGTTGCTGCTTGTAAGAAATTATTAACTATTCTCAAAAACAATCATATTAAAATTATATTCAAAATTTAATAAAGGCAACTCAGCTCATGTAAAAAATAAAAAAAAGGATTCTGATAATTTATTGAATGAATAAAACAAGAAATCCTAATCAAGTAAAATAACTATTATCTGAATTTGTAATAAATATGCTTTTTAAAAAGAGTAAGTGTAAGAAACCAAAGAAATAGATAAAGAAGATGATAATAAATTTAAACATTTTTCAGATTATGTCAAGTAGTCAAACAAAGCTTAAAAGGACTTCATTATTTAATTTATGGGTAATAAATTATATTTTTAATGTCAGGTATTTAATTGATATATTTAAACTGTAAAATAGAAATAAATGATTTAGAGCAATACCAAGCAAGATTCCTCATTATGAGTCTTTTAGCCGTTTTTACTGTTGCTCTTTGCTGCTTCGGAGTAAAGTATATACTAAACTTTGTAAAAACTTACAATAATCAAATACTTAAAAAATATTAAGTTTATATTTAATTTTATAAATCAGTCTAAGACATGCAAAACAGCGTTGAGTGAAATCAAATGGATTAAAGAAGTAGAAGCTCAATAATAAGAATAATTATAATAAAATGTGTTTACAGAGTATTGATTAATTAGATAGTATAAAATACAACATACAGCTTGTTTATATTCTTTATATTAATTTTATTCTATGATTCATTGGTAATAAAATTATATTTTCTCTTTAATAACATTTTTATTTCTAAAGTTTAATTGCATTTTCATTTTCAAAATATAAATACCAGGCTGTTTCATATCCGAAATTAAGAAACAATTTTTGAATATTTCTTTTTTGAAATAATATATGGTTAAATCTGAAATAAATGTTTTAGTAACTTCTAAAATACTATTTCCCAAAATTGTTAAAACATATTTAAAAGAAAATTATAAAAATTAAATCCAATAAAAATGCAGAATTAGTTTTGATTTAATTTAATAATTCTTTAAAAACTAAATCAAATTATTTTATAACACTTTCTTGTTATAAAATCAATAACAATTGTTTATTAAAAAAAACTTTTTAAGCAATTTAATTTAATAAAATAGTTTGTTGCCTTAACTTTTAGAATAAAAAAATTTATTAAATATTTTTGATAATTATTTTAATTTAATTATTATTTTATAATTATGAATGAACGATTGGAAATATTATATTAATTCATTAGAAATACTGATCTTCAAAAAATAGAATTTATCAGAGTTTCCAAGTATCTGCAATTTTTATATTATCATTAAATGGCTTTTTATAAATGCTTTCAACTATACTGGGACCACATTCTATGCACTCAATAGCTAGTAATTGATCTAACTCAACCTAATTTATAATATTTAATTTTTAAGAAATTCTTAAGAACGAAAAAATGATACTCTATAGCTAAGAAGTTCTTTCTAATATTAAGCTAGTTATTCAGAATTTTCTTCGTTATCTTCTTCTATAGCATGACTAGCAACAAAATTAACTAACTTATTAAGAGGGTTGTTGAAAAGTCCTATGTCTAAACCTTCACTTGAAGCTCCTAAATTTGATTGAAAAATAGTTTTTTGATTACAAAAATTTATAAAAATAAATAGTTATTTACTCTATCTTGTATTTAGAGACTCTATGCTTTTTTAAATTTATTCTATTTATTTATTTAATTTATTAATTTTTTCTAATTTTATTTGGTCGTCATCATTTTTAATAACTTTATAAATCAGGCAATTCTATTTTTTATATTATTTATATATTAACGAAATAATAAAGTTAAGTAAGTTACTTAATGGAAACCATGCTTGCACGGGAATATGTAAAACGAATCTGTATATAAAGCTCTATTGCATTCTCTGCATGTTTTATCTTATTTGATAATTACGTATTTGTTAATTTTATTAAGATCAGATTTAATCTTATCAGCTGCTAAGGAGTATGCTTTAATTAAAATTCTGAGCTCTTCAATTTTTTTGTTCTTTTGTTCTAAACCATTACAAATCTATTCAGTTACTTTCTAAACATCTACACTCTCAGAAAATGAATCCAAAATTTCTTCAATCTGGAGAGCAGGGTATTATTACAATAAATCAATGACTTCAAAAATATTGTCTTTTTCAAGGTAGTATTTAGCTACTTATAACATTAGCTTTTTTTATTCTTTTTGGCTTGAAGGTTAAGTAATATAGCTTTAAATAAGATATCCTAGATCGTTTTCCAAGGCAACTTTGATAGCTTCGCTGCACATATCTTTTAATCTGTTTTATAGTATAAATATTAAATTTAATTAAATAATTTAATTTTAAGTTTATTTTAAATTGGGATAATAAATTTTATCAAAAAATATTTGAATCTGTTTAAATTAATAAAAAAATAAATATCGTTTTTAAAAATTAAAAGCTTGTTAATCAACTTACCCATATAATTTAACTAGTATAATATGGAAATCATAAGAGTTAGCTATGGTAAAAGCAAATTCAAAACTAAAATTAAATCTTTCTTGTTCCCTTTTGACCTATTCTTATTCACTAAAGTACTCATCCAACTCAAACTCTTAATCTAACTAGGAGAGGAAAAGAATAAGCATATTATGAATTGTTTTGTCATCACATTTATTGTCGCTAATGAGACCTTTTAAATACTCTATTGCAAGTCTTTTTTTAGAATTAGGAGTATCAATTAAGCTTCTGACAAGCTTAATTTCCTTGGTATCTTGCTGCTATGATTGCTACCTTTTGTTAATTTTGCTTTCTTTTCTATAAGGCTTTATTGAGTAGTCTTTAATTTTCTGAATGAATTTCTCTGTTTCTTTCTAGATAAGGAGATGAGAATACTATTTTGAAAAAAAAATATTATTTTGAAATTTTAATGAGAATATTTTATTTATTACTTTGACTAACAGATCATTTCTGTACCTTTCTTTCTCTCTCGGAATCTACTCTAAATCTAAAAGAACCTAATCGAATTTATCTTCGTTGATATCATTTTTGATTATAACCTCAAAGGATTATTTTTTTCTAGCATAGTCGAAACAATCTTTCAATCTTCCATGAGTTTATAATATTTAGTAAATTGTATTTTCGTCTAAATCTCTATCATGAATGTACTGCTCTAAAAGTTACTTTAAGTTATCTTTTAAGCTCTGTATTTTTTAACTAATAAGCTCTAGGCAATACCTTTTATCCTGCTCGTTTTTAAACTTTGATATGGGATATTACTAATAATCTAATTACCATAAATATAATTTTGTTAACTAATAAACCACTTAAATAATTTTACATTAATATCTAACTTCTTAAGCATTTATTTTCTCTGCTTTTATTTCAATTAGCCAATAAATTAAAATATGTCTTTAAGTCTTTACATCTTATCTTAAATTTTTAAGCCATAGTGTGAGATATTCTAAATTAAATTAAATATTATTAAAAATGTAAATATTTATTTCAACTTTTAAAAGTACCTTCTAGACCGTCTCTTGCAGTTAAATCTCCTTATAATTGCTTGTTTAAAAACTTAATTGTTATTTCTTCAAAATTTCTGTTTGTTTCAAAATAAAGCTATGCTGCTTTTAAGTAATCTTTTTATGAAAACTATTGATCTCCATACAATCCAGCTAGCTATAAAAATAATTTAAAAGACAATCAATATGAATTTTTTGTTAATAAAACTACGTAAGCTATATCTTCTTTTGTCACATCTGCTTTTTTAGCACTATCAAAAGCAAGATTGAATTGTTTTTTTTCTAAATAAAGCTTCCAACCATCCTTTAAAATTAAAAATTAAGCATTAAAGAAAATTAATATGCTTTTTATTATTATTACTTTTTCTTCATTTTAAATGCTAAGGTATTTGATATCTTTACTAGAATATATCCAAATAATCTTATTAAAACTATCATATTGCATGCCATAAACAACGCCCATGCTTTTGAGGTCATAAGTAGCTACTATTCTTTCATTAATTCTTGACATGATTGTAAGATTATCATAAAAAAGTAAAATGTAATGAAATTCTGTTAACAAAATATCAATAGGCATTTCATCTACAGACCTTGGATCTATTTTAGTACCTCTAAAATCATTCTATTTAGCGAAAGTAAGCTTTTAAAGGTCTCTTAAAAATGTATCTTTGTATTACTCATAGCATGTTGGGATCTAAAATTTTAATTAAATACATTCAATTTAAAAATATAAAATATAATATTTATTAAAATGAACTTAAAGTTATGACAAATAGCAAAATAATTAAAAATCTTACCAATTAATTAAACAATCCATATTCATTGACCCACAAAAGAGAATGAGGAATTTTCTTTTTATCTTAACCCTCAACAACACTGCATACACTTAGTAAAGAATTTTGAGAGATTCTAAAGTCATTATTAAAACTTGTATCATTCACATTAAAACTAACTCTGTTTTGATAGTCGTACAATTTAAAATTTTAAAGATGGATAACAATATCTTTGTCGGAAAAGGCATATACAGAGGAGTTAGTAGAAACAAAGACAAGAAATTTTTTATCTTTTCTATTATCACTATACATTTTTAGATATTTAATACCATTAATAGCTTTAGAGGTGCTTGAACTATGCAATTCCAAAGCCATGAATGGAATAGTTTCCTCTATCTATTCTTAATCCAAACACTTAATACTATAAATATAAAGTACACCTTTAGAAGTACCTAAGATAAAACTCTATCATAATTTAAAAAAATAAAATGAATATTTCAATCAAAAATAATAATATTTAATTTTGTGTGTGTGTGTTATTATATAATTTATATTTCAAAATAATTTTCTGTTCTCAATAATTTTTTTTAATTCTAAGATTGTATTATTTAATAAGTGAATTACAAATATTTATATTTCTATCTCAAATGTCTATTTTTTTAAATCCACTTAAATTTTTATGCTTAAGATTTTAACTGTAAACTTACATAATAGTAAGAATATTTTCATTGCATTTTATTGATTAATAAACTTTTATATTTTGTTAGAAAATTTTGATTTTACTTTTGTTTTATGCTCTATACTATCAGCTTTTTATTCTGCCTATGAGTCTTCCCATCCAATAGATGTAATGATATATTCTTCTCCTCTTACATTTTTTAGTAGCTTCATCTGATTCTCATGGTGATAATTTATATAAAATGAAAATCCTTGATTACTACATGCGATTAAATGATAACCTATTTTAATTCAACAATATTCTTTTTATTTGAAAATGTATTTTTTAAACTTTAAAATCCTTAAATAGGATGTTAATTATAATCTAAAGATTAAGCTATTTTTTGCTATTAAAATATCATTTCATACTTTTTATATTTGAAATATACAATTATCATATTTTATTTACCAAACGGGTCGAGAAAAATCCTATCTATGATTACTGGCTAAGCTCCATCTGTAATATTCAATATCTATCCAACACCCTGTACTACATAACCAACTCCATATCCAACTCCTTAGACAACTGTTCCTACTCCGCTGAACACGTTACTGAATAAGTTAGTGATTAAATTTCCTTGATTTTATTGTACTTGTTGTTATTATTGCTACTAAACTGGTTACTCTATTCTATCAGGAATCTCCAATTTCTACCATCCTTTTTTTTTTGTCATTCTATATATTTTATTGCTTGCGGTCAATACTGCTATTTAGTTAAGGCTCACAGCCAACTATTTTATTTATTCGCTGCGAAATAATTCAGAAGGCAATTCATAGTTCTTTAAATCTCCAAAAATCTATTCTGTTTAATAAATTTTAGATTGAAATCCCTTCACATCCTATTACTTTATTAAAAACGAATAACTAATTATCTATATTTTTCATCTAGCTATTAAATGTAATCACGTTATAGTAAGGGCTATAATCACTAGGTATGTCTTAATTCATTAATCCTTGGTTGCTTAATTACTTGCTTAATTATAAAATATTCACTGACAATGCTTGAAGAAATTTTGTAAATTTTACTAATTAATTAGTATGCGCAGCTTAATTATAATTAAATATACCTGCAAGACAATACAGACTTTGTAAGTTTTTATTCAAAATTAAATACAAAGAATTTTGTTTATTTAGAAATAATCTGTATTAATAATTACAAATAAAAGAAAAAATAATATAAATATTTTTGAATATTTCAATAATAAATTTAATTAGTTCGCTATTTAATATTATAAAATATAAAAAATCTATTTCAATTTTAGAAATATATTTTTATTAAAATTAATGATTTTATGTTATTAAAATAAGATATTTCTTTCTTCATAAAAGCTGATCAAAAGGCATCATCTCAATTACAAAATTATGGATTATTGAATAATAAATTAATTAGTTATTGATATTGCAATAGATATTTTGGAAAAATAAATAGATTCTTCTATTTTTGATTAAATTTAATTAATTTTTTAAGTAAAAAGCATCTTATCAGCAAGATTATCTTTATCGCATATACAAATAAATGGATAGCATAAATATATCAATCAATAAAAAATTGGCCAAAGACAAAGATTTTTAATTTTTAGTATTAAACATGCTTATTTATAGGAAATTGATGAATCTTGATGTAAAATATAAAAATTAATTTAAGATAATTATATGAAATTATTTATAAAATGAAATAATAATAATCAGAATGATATCACTTAAAAGTATATATAATGCTACTAAACTCCTAGGAATGAAAAAGAATCAACAGAAAAATATGTAGCTAATGTAGAAAAATGTTTATTAAACCATAATAAGTAATTCGAATTTACAAAAAGTAAAATAGAAGATGTTAGTAAAAATATTTAATAAGCTAAGGTAAATTATAAATATTATTCTTTTAAATAATAAAGAAAGAAACCTTGATTCTACTTAATTAAATTAGTATTTAATATTTCTTGTATTATAGATTTATTATTTTATAACAGGACAATTATAGATCCAGAGACATCAACTGCTTCAATCTTGTAGGTGAAAGCGAACTTAAAAATTGTAAAGAAGTAGAAAAAAGAAACTATTTGCTTAAAATCAAATCTATTTATGAATAGCTCCCTGAATTGAATAGCACAAAGAAATTTTGATTTTTATAAACTGCTTTTTATGTTGAAATATGTGATTGTAGTTATTTCTAATATTCATTTCAACAAATTAATCAATAATAAATAGTAAAATAAATTAATAAGATAATCTAAATTTTATGAATTTTATTTAAAGGTTCAAAAAATATAAGTTTAAAATTTATTTTATTAAAATGATTAATCAAAAATTTACATTAATAAGTTTAATAAATCCATAATCTAAATTAGATTTCATGCTAAAAATTATATTAGTTTAAAAACATTTGATTAGATAGCTCTAATAAATATTTAACAACTTTTACATCTTTTTAAGGTGCTCCTTACTATTTACTTCAGCAAACCTCCAAAATTTTGAATACTAAAATTTTCCTCAATATGTATTAATGCTATATATTTAACAACTTTAGCATTTTTTTAAGGAGATCCTTACTTTTTACTTCAGCAAACCTCCAAAATTTAGAATTACTCAAATTTTTCTCAATATGTATTAATGCTAATATCATTTATTATTGGTTAACACATTGAATTAAAACTTCATATTTTGTTTTATATCTTCTTGAATTATTAATTTAGTTTTTAATATTTCTTAGAATTTAAAAAACTAATATTTATTTAATAATTTGAAAGTTTAACTTTGTTTGATATTTAAAATATTTAATATTTCTCAATTTTTTCGATTCTGAATTTTAAAATTAAACTTCATTAAAAAATTTAACGTCTATAAAATCATTTATATATCCATAAGAAAATATTATGAATAGAAAAAGAATGAAATTGGTAGTTAAAATAGATTCTAAATATTTTTTTGTACTATCTTAGACAACCCATTGATTTTATGATATATTTAAATGAATAAACTTAGGAGTAGGCATATTATTATCTTAACCAATTGTAATATTTTAAGACTATTGATTCATTAAATAAAATTTGCTTATAATATACCAAGTTTATTTAAACTATAAAAGCTATTAATTTTTATTTAAATTTTATTCTCAAACATGTTATTATTGACAAGTTTATTTAATTTATGACAAGCTTTTTCAATTTATTTTTTTTAGCGTTTTTAATTACATTTTTGAAATATTTTTTCATCAAAATCAATTAATAATTACCAAAGTCAATTATAAGAAAGAAAAGAAACTAAAAAACTTTAAATTTATATTCCAATAAATTTTAATACCATGATTCAACATTATTTTCATATGAAGAAAGTAAGATATTAATTTGCTCTTTAAATAAATGAATAATTTAAATTTATTTATTAAATTTAATAAAATTCGAATTTAGGTTCAAAATATCCAGAAAAATCCCTTCACTAATAAATAAACAATTTTTTTATAAAATTTTAAAAATACTTCCAAAAAAATTAGAGAATAAAATATCACCTTTTTAAATAAGCTATGTATCTTAATCATGAAATGATCAAATATTGATCTGATAAAAATTAATTAAATTTTGTTTTCAACTAATTTAAGTCCATTCAATCTTAATAAATACTAATATTAAATTATAAAAAATTATTATTTGAAAAAATTACAATTAAATTTACATTAATACGTTAATGAGCGAGGCATAGTCATCCAAAATTAAAACAATAAAGACTCTTAAGACTAAAGAAATTTCAGGAAATAAAGAGGAGAAGAAAGAAAAATCACCTTCTCCCAATAGAGAGAGCCAAAATCTAGATAATTAGGATGAAGATGACGAAGAATATGTAGATTCTTCTTAATTAGCAGAAAAAAAAGTATTAAAAAGAAGAATAAAACCATAAGCTGACCGCCTCTATCCAAAAGAAACCAACGCTTACGATTACTAAAGTAGTGCTGGAGAATATTATCATGTAAATATGGAGGTAGCAATAAATTATGTCCTGATGAAAGGAAAAAACTTAAAAGATAAAATAGAAGAATAGAACATATCTCCTTAATTTATTTAAGATAATATAGTTCAAAATAAACACTTTAACATCAGTTATAATTCATTTTTACAAAAGCTCATCAATAAAAAAGTCCTTCATCCTGAATTTAAAAATGTTAAGCCCAAAACTTTAGAAAAATTAGAGTAGTTTTTTATAGAAAGAATAGAAAGGTGTCTAGAAAGTCTTAGAATACATAATGCATATCATGAAAAAGCAAGAGAAATATAAAATGAATTTGACAAAAGAATAGAAGAACTATAAAATAAAATAAAGCAAAAAAATAAAATAAATATTGATTGAATAAATAAATGAGTAAATGAAAAAGATATTTTATAATCAAAATGATGATTTGAGCTAGATAGAAATTTAAACATGACATAATAATGAGAATACTTTAATTTTGTTTTAACTATATATGTATACAAAATTCAGTGACTTTTTTATCAAAATTCAATTCATGTTTCTTAATTATAAGGAAATTATTTTGCTGTTATTAACTATTTTACTTTGATAGTATCTTTGATAATACTTATACTTAAATTTAACAGCCTGTATATTTAATATAAATTCTACTTTACTTAAAACTTTATTATATTTTGTTTAATATATTTTTACAAATTACAATATAAAAAAGATGAAGACATAAATCATCTCTATATATTCCCTCAGAAATTAAATAAATTTAGTAAAATATTTTGTATAGTTTAGAAATCTATTTATTATTTGCTTTTTTCGATTAATATCTTTTTATTCAAAAAAATAATTAATTTTATAATAAAATAAGTTTAATAATTATCAAAAAAAATAATTTTATAATTTATTTTTAAACAAAGCCTAAATGTAAATATTCTAAATATTTTTAAATTTTTATTAAAAATAAGCTTAA
Organism: Tetrahymena malaccensis 436; assembly: GCA_000231845.2. Taxonomy (NCBI): domain Eukaryota; phylum Ciliophora; class Oligohymenophorea; order Hymenostomatida; family Tetrahymenidae; genus Tetrahymena; species Tetrahymena malaccensis. The sequence goes on from JH719967.1 coordinate 652,318, forward strand.
TAGTTAAAAGTTTAAACACTCATAAATTATTAATTTATGAAATGATCTTATTTGTTTAGAAAATATTCTTAAATTATAAAAGAAAAAAATTTATTTTTTTTTATTTTTATATTATTTTATGTAGTAATTTAATTTAATTAGAAATAATTTTAAATATAAAAACATTAATTAGGGCAGACATAAGTTATTTTTTATCAAGCTAATAAAGTGTAGATTGTGTCTTTTTGTTGCTTAAGATTGTTTAAAATTAATACTTTTCTTATTATTATAAAGTTAAGATTAATTAATAAAATAACTATTTATTATAATATATCCTTGAAATTCGTTTTTAAAATGATAGATATCTATTTTTAATCTATTTATATAATATATGGGAGTATTTAAATGAAGATTTAAAGATATAAATGAGATATTTTGTCTGTGTTTTTTTAAATAATTTAGTGCGTCATTACCTTTTTTAATAGCTAATTTACCTAAAAAAAGCTATTATCTTGTTTATTTTGTAAATCTTTTTAATTGTACGAATACTTTTAATGATTATTAAAATAGCTCTCAAAAATAAATTTGTGTAGGATTTCAAAATTTAATTATTAAACAAATATTTACTTTTAAATATTAATTTTTAAAATTAAAGGTTAATTAAGAAAAAGGATTATGAAAGGCATTATAGTTCTAATTATATGTGTGGCATTTTGTTTCGCATAAGAAGGAGCTATTCTGAATTGCAAAACATATTTTGATGTTCTAGATCAAAAAAATACTACTACCAGATTATGTATAGAATGCGACAAAGGTGTTGTCTCTGACAACTATTCAGAATGCATCTAAGTTGATTATCTTTTGCCATAGTGTAAGAGGATAAATTAATATTTCCTTTGCCAGGAAACTAAAGACTATTATGTCTTAAAGTAAAACTAAGTAAATATAGAGTATTCCATATTTGATGATAAATGCTCATTATTTTCTGAAGATTAATAGAACTGCTTACTTCCTAAATTTGGTTATACTTATAATATCCCAGAAAAAAACTATACATTATCAGATTAAACTATGTGTTCTATTTACAACTCTTCAACTAAAATATGCGAGAGGTATTACAACCATTTTTTACCTGTAGAGGGTTCTAGTTACTCTGTTTTTATACCAGATTTCGAAAACTTTGATAAAGTTAAACACGGCTCTACCACATCTTAGATAACTTGCATAGATGGTTTCAGATTGACACAAATTTCAAACAAACTTGGATGCTAAAAAAAACTTTAAACTGATGTACTTTGCTCTTAAACTGATGAGTTTATGAACTGTTAAGAATGCTCACCAAACTATGCTTTAGATGCTTAAACAGGTAAATGCGTATGGTCTACTGCTTAAAACTGCTTAATTTAAACAATTCAATATCCTGAAAAGAATTTTGCAAAGTGTCTTTTATGCCAAAAAGGATATTATTTTGACAAAGAATATAATAAATGCAAAAAGTATTCAAATTGCTCTTTAATTAATAAAAATCCCCCACATAATTGTTTAGCTTGTAAAATATCTGGTGATAATAAAAAAGGAGATTGCAAAATAAAAGACTAACTTTTATAATAATGTGAAGAAGTATCTTATGAAGGAGAATGTTTAAAGTGTAAACTCAATGAATACTTTTATCTTGATGTAGAAGGATAAAAATGCTAGATTAGGATGTTCTCTAGGAGCTGTCCAAATTAATCTTGGCATCACTTAGGAGATTACTGCACTTCTTTAAAGTCTAATGGAGAGTTTTTTATGCAATAGCCTTCTTTTGACAAAAGTAAAAATGATACTTCCTATTTGAGAATAAAAAGCCCCTAAAAATATTTTTAAATATTGCAATTTAAATAAAATAAGTAAGTCAATAACAAAGAAGTTAAACATTTTAACAAAAATAAGCTTTATTATAATAGCTTTGGTATAGAATTTATATTTTCTACTTTAAAACCTTAAAAGATTACTAAAGATGAATAATGTGCTGAGTATTCTTTGTTTGAAGATATTTGCATTAGTTGCAAAAACGGTTAATAAGTGTTTGCAAAAAATAATTAAGGAAAAAAATAATATTGTTCTGGTGCTTCTTATAATGTTTATAATTCATAAAACTGTTAAATATATGATGAATCAGTTTCATAATGCTTAAAATACCCCAATAATTCATAACAAAACTAAAACTATTATTAATAATAGCCAATATAAAACTGCAGTATTTACAGTAGTATCAATACGGGAAGTACTGTACCATGCTTGTTATGCGAAGATGGTTACCTTTTAGAATCTAATGTTTGTAAAAAAAAAAATGACCTTTGCCATCAATATGAAAATCCTTTTATCATAATAAAAGAAGGATGCTAAGAATGTAAATAAGGATTTTATTTTAAGACTACAAAAATTACTTAAAAAGAATTATCAGATTGCAAAGAAAGCTAATCTAATTGCTTACATTTAGAAAATGATAAATGTGTTACTTGTAATGAGGGATTTACATATAATATTGATTCTTAGTAATGCTTTTAATCTGAAAAATTATTAAATTGCAAATATTCTGTCGGTGAATATAATATTTGCATTGAGTGCAATTAAAACTATTCTCTAATAGAAGGAATTTGTTAGCTAGATGTCTAATTAGAAAATACTCATGGATATTGTAAATCGTCTAAACATAAACCTAATGCTTGCCATTTGTGTATGCCTGAGTATGAACTAACTTCTGATCATGATTGTAAATTTGTTTGTGCAGATGGGTCTTTGAAATAAAATTATCAAGAGTGCTATGAATATAAATGTTTAGGCAATTGCTTAAATTGCCCATACAACAATTTAGAATATTGCTATTCATGCAGCTAAGGTATAGCTCCGTCAGAAGGTAAATGCAAACCAAATAATAATGTATAGTGTCTAAAAAATGAATATATACTTCCTGGAGAAGGTTAAACTTGCCAAAAATGTCCTGCTTAGTGCTCAACTTGCGCTTCAAAAAATAAATGTATTACTTGTGTTAATCCCTAGTTTTCTTCTTCAACTTTGTGTAGATGCAAATTTAGCTAATTCTTACATTAAAATGAATGTGTGAATAAGTGTCCACATGGCTGGAAAAAATCTGAGTCTAAGGAAAACACATGTGAAGAAATATGTTAAAAAAATTCATATTTGGTATTTGATTCTGAAAATAATTCATACAAATGTGTAGAATTAAACATGAATTCGGATTATTAGCATTTTTGCTAAAAATTGGTATCAGAATTACCAAAAATGAATATAAATATTTCGAACTCTGATGGTGATTACTTTGACTTAACATTTTCTTTTAATTAAGACTTTAAAAAGTGTTTTAATTTTAACTTAACGAATATTGGATTTGATGAGCTTTAACTTGTAGATGTCAATCAATCAGATTAACAGACATTTGAAATGGTATCACATATTAGAAAGAATGATTTGATTCTTTAACAAAGCTAGAAAGGAGAAGAGTATGCTTTTGTTTTGCTTAAGGTTTATCTTAATAATGCGCTGCAACAAACCATAAAAATTAAGATTAATATAAACAGAAATATAATTTTATCAAATGAATTTTAGCTAGATATCGAGCCTGTAGAAAAGATATGTTAAAACTGCGAAATTCCTATAAACATGCAAATTTAGTCTTCACTCTTAGTTTAATGCAAATAAAGCTCTGACTGTACATCTAAAATAATATCTGCATAAAGCGATGAAGAAGTAGAAGTAGTTTAATTAGTATCTGACTCTAAATATCAAAATTATACGATAGAGCCTTTTGAGTTTTTATTCATGAAGCATAGTTCTGATATCAGAAACAATATTACAATTTTAGATTATCCTTATTTTGTAGACAAGTCGCAGACTGGAAAAATTGTTTATAAATTTAAAATTTAAGATTTTTTAAATAATACTACAGCTAGAATAACTTCTAAGATTCCAAATTTAAACAAAAATAGAATTTTGGAAAGCTAATCAACAATCTACTCTAAAAATTATAAATATCTTGTTTAAAGTGTTCAAATTTAGACTAAGCAAAGTCAAAGCTCTCAAGAATACTAAAGAAATAGTGATGATGATAATGACAGTAGTTTTTCAGGTAAATTAATTATTTTACTAATATTAGTTTTAGGGATTTCAGTTATTGGGTTGATTATAGCAAACATTTATCTTAAGAGAAGGAGAAATCTAGATTCTTAGCTAAGTAAGGTAGAAATAGAAACTAAATAATTTAGTTAGAATGACCAAGAGCTAAAAAAGCCACATGGATATGAAGTGTTTAAAGATTCAATTGAAATCAGCACCAGCAATAATTGAAAATTATATTTTAAGCAGATATTATATGTTTTTTATGTTTTTCATTTATATTTCTTTTCACTACTTTTGAAATAGTTTTATTTAAATTAATTAGATTTTTTTTTTAAATAATAATACAATTTTTTATTACAAAATATTTTTGACTAATCTGATTACTTGTAAAGAAAAATCAAATATATTAAAATGAATATTTTAGAAATATTTTATATTTTCATGATATTTTACAAACAAATCACAAACTGAAAAACTTGATAAAATTAAAATTCATTCTTAACTTTAAATTTAAGTGTTTAAAATATTAAAAAATCTTAATTCCATAATTGTTGTATCTAAAATTTTCATAAATTGGTTGTTTTTAACAAGGCCAAATTTATATTTTTTATCTAATGAAGTGAGCAAGATATATAGATTTTGTTGAGAAAATAATGTTTTTGAGTAAAAGTCTGAATTTTTGAGAAATTCTGATATTTATTATTCAATAAAAAATATTTCTAATAAAATTACAAGTTTAAAAATATTTTAATTAATTTAATAGTATAATAACTAATTTAAAATTAATTTAAAGAATAAAATATCTTAGTAATTTTTCCTTTAAGATCTTAATTACTATTAACTTACTAGGTGCTCGACCCAATTAATTAATTTTGATTAAGATATCGATCCTATGCTATTTATTTGATTTGACAACATATTCTAATAAAATAAATTCATGGATAAAACATTTCAATGAATTTTGAAATTTAAAACTAGAAATATCTTAACGAAGCATAGGAGTTAAAATTTAAGTAATTAAAATAGGCTTAAGATAATTTCATATCAAATGCTGATAAGCGCTTGATGTAGTTTTTATTAGGTTATTAGCTAAATTAATTATTTTTGATAGGTAATTGTTCCTAATTAGTATCGAATCCTATCAGATCTACCAATTAATATTGATGTAATTGATTTTTTATAAATTGAGGATTGATAGTTGAGTAAATTTAATTATATCTAATTGAATAAAAAAAGAATTAATCAAATTAAGGCAAAATTGAAATAAAAACTAAAATGATTTTCAAAAATCTAAATTTCATACTAGTTTTTTTTGGAGTCTTATCCATACTTCAAATCATTAGTAAATACTTCCACAATTTTTTTTAAAGAGTATAAGACCTTCTAAAACATTAGTAATTCTAATTATCAAAAATAAATAGGCTGCAAAGAAGTTGAACTAATTTAAGTTGATTTGAATAAAGATGGAAGCGATAACTAAAAAACTCTCTTATCATAAAGCTCAACTGTTGATTTTTTAAATTAAGATAACGTAAAATATATTTGAAATATTAAAATATATTTTAAATCTAAACCTTTAATACTTATTTTCAGCTTGCTTATGTTGGAAAAATATAGATTGGTACTCCTGCTTAAATTTTTACTGTTATATATGACACAGGTTCTAATGTATTTACTTACTTGAAATATATATTCAAAAATAGGTTAATTATTTTTATAAAAATAAAGGATCTTTTTATTTAGTAATCTGGTTGCACAGGTTGCACATACACATCTAGTTTACAAGGGTACACTCCAAATTTCTACAAAGCATAATTATCATCTACTAGCAATGTTTCATCTAATTAATCAAAGCTTAGTGTAATAAACTATTTTTATTTTCAAACAATTTAACTGATTAGCACTATAAAATGAATAGTATGGATCACTAACTGCATACGGATTTACAGGAACTGAAAGCGTTTGGTTGAATGGACATGCTGCAGCTAAATTTTAAATGCTATTCGTTTATCAAGAAGGTTCTTCATAATTTGGTAGTAAAAGTGTAATGAATTTACAATTCTAATTCGTTAGCATATACAATTAAAATAAGCAAAATGAAATTTATTTTTTAACTAAACAGTCAGCTTTTGATGGAATTATGGGTTTATCGAATGCAAGATCAAATATCAACATATTTGAATAAGGAAAATCAGAAGGAGTTATTAATGTAATTTTTTTGTAATAAACTAGACTAAATGAATAAAATTATATTTCATAATTCCAAGTCCTCTCTCTTTGCATTTGATTTAGGAAACAACAAATTTTACTATGATGATATTGATTAAAAATACCTTGATGCTCCAACAGTACCTTGTTCAATGGATGATAGATGGGTAAATCTTTAGTTACTTGAAAAAATCTAAAAAATATTTATTTAAAATTAAAAAGACATTCACCATTTTAGGCCTCTATATTAATGGATAGGATCACACAGGTGATTTAAGCTCTTAAGATGGTTTAGTTGACTCTGGCACATCTTTGATTTATTTAAGCAGTGGTATTGAAATATAAATACATAATTTAATTAACTAGCTTTATTTGGCTTTTTTTGTTTGGTAAATTTAGCTTTTTTATAATAATTTATATTTAATAAAAAAAGGTATTATTGATGCCATATTTAATTCTAGTAGCAAATTCTATACAACTTAAGGACTTTATGTATTATCAGATTGCATTGGTTGCTTATGCAAAGAAATTAATAATCTCCCTGTAATAGAATTTTATTCTAGAGGTGCTTTAATACGTTTACCTCCTTCTTAGTACATGGTTGCTATTTCACAAATCTAAGCATGTGTATTATCAATTTAAGACAGTTCACTATTCGGGTTTAATCTATTAGGTGATTCTTTTATGAGATAGCTAGTAGTTACGTACAATAAAGAAGATAATGAAATGACTTTTTATGGGTATTTTTAACAATTAATATAACATTTTTAAAAATTAAATTTTTATATAAAAGACCAAATAGTACTTTTATGATTAATCACAAAACTATACCAACTTTTATAGTTTTAACAATATTTGCTGGATTGGGATTATTAACACTTCTTTTCATTGGATATAAGGCTCATAAAGTTAAATAAAGTTTATACTACAATAACTCTCCTTTAACAAGGAGATTAATTTGATTAAAATGAATTAAAAATTTTTTTAATTAGTAAATATTTATTTATTTTATTGTTTAATAAATAAAAATATTTTTATAAACAAGATTTCCATTTAAAACAGTTTTAGTTAAAACAATATTCTTTAAATCAATTAAAATTAGACGGATATTTATTCTTCATAATATGATATTTAATTTTGTTGCTTCTTGAATTCTATTTGCACATTGTAAAAAAGATTTAGATATTCACTATTAAAAAATTTGAATAAATTAATTAAATATCTGTAAATTATCCAAGAAAAAGATTTTTAGTATTTAAAAGATACAAAATAGTTTAAAAATTGTGTTTAATTAGAAATGTCTGCAGAAGATCAACAAAATTTAGATCCTTCAAAGGTGGTCTATGAGACTTACAAGAACGAAGAATAAATAGGGATTATGATGAAGATGATAGAAAGCGAATTAAGTGAACCATATTCAATTTTCACTTATAGATATTTTTTAAATGGATGGAGGGAATTGTCATATCTAGCATTTTACGAAGGTGAAATGATAGGAGTAGTTATTGGAAATTTAACAAAGCATAAGTCTCAAAGACTAAGAGGTTATGTTGGAATGATAGTAGTTAAAAAATAATTCAGAAGACTTAAGTTAGGCAGAAAATTGGCTTAAATGTTTATAGATAAATGCAAAGAATTAGGAGCTGATGAAGTATGTCTAGAAACAGAATGTTGCAATATTGCTGCCCTTAAGTTATATTAGAGCCTTGGATTTGCCAAAGTGAAAAAATTGATGAATTACTATTTAAATGGTAATGATGCCTACAGACTTAAGCTATGGTTTACTGATAAAGTAGGAAGAGAAGAAATAGAATATAGATAGCAAGAAGAATTAAAAAAGCTTTAGTAGCAGTAAGAAAAAGAAAATTAAACTGAGAAAGATTAAGAAATAAGCTAAGAAAAGAAAGAGTAGTGATTAAAATTGCTAAGTATTTATTTAAAAATAAAGTTTATATTTAATTTTCTTAAAAAATATATATTAAATTAATAAAACGTATTAATTCTTATAATTAAGTATTAAAAATAAAATATACATGCATGCCAAATATATTAAGCTTTCATTTAATAGATAAAGATAAAATTTATCATTTTGTTAAAAATAGGTCTATTTATTTTTTTCAATTTTATAAAAATTAAACCTATAAGTTAATAAATTCATTTTATATCAATAATTTTAATTCTATAAAATGGAATATTGATAATTTATTTTCAAGATATTTACATAATTTCGTATTTCACTTTACAGAAATAAAAGAGCAGTTTATTTACCAATTGTTATTTCAATATTTAGCTTATTCGGTTTGTCTTTATTTATAAGCCAAACTTATAATAAAATTCATAAGTTATCTCTTCTAATAATTTATTATAAATTTATATTTTTAAATATTTCTAAACAAATTAAAAATATTTTTTGAGATTAACACATATTTAGTTTTATTTAATTTTTCTAATAAAAACTTAGAAGTTAATCAAAATGGCAAAAATACTTTTTTTATTACTTTTATAAAAATTTTTTAAACTCTTAGCAAAATATATTGCAATAAAATTAATAGATTTATATTTTTGATACTATATTATGTATTTAAAGCTTATTTATCCATTGAAACTATATTTATATAAATTTACTTCTTACTTAAATTATTTAAAATCTATAAAAAATAAAGTATATTTCATTATTTTAAATCTCCTTCTTATTTTCTATCTTAATAATTAAACACAAATAAATTCCCAGAAAAATAAAAAAAGATTTGATGTAAACAGAATTTAATATATTGTCGAGATTGATAAAGACACTTTAGCGAATTATTGATGAGATCATATAATTTATATGTGTTTTAGTTGATGACTTTTTATATAAGTTTTTAGACATTTTTTATTTTCTAATTTAATTACATTTTTAAATTATGAGTGTATTTTTATATAAAAACATAAAAATATAGAAATTTTGTAATGAAATAATATATATGTGCAATTTGAAGCTGAGGAAGCTGAGTTTAGTTAAATTAAAAAGCAATAGAAAGATAATATTGATTTCGAATTGATTTATTAATTTTTAATAGTTAAATTTAGTCATCTAAAATAAATTTTAGCAATCCAAATTTAAAAATAGAAGAATAATTAAATATAAATTTACACTATCCCTTAGTTTAAGTTTTAATTAGGAATAATTTATTATACTTATTAGATAAATTTATGCTAAAAGTAATTTTTAATAAGACTTTTTTATTTTTACTCATTTATTTTTCCTTCTTTTTCATTAATTCATTTATTCATTCATAAATTTTTTTGTATTAATTTATTTAATTTTTTGGTTTAAAAACACTATTTTTAGGTTTGATCTGGTTTTATTATAGATAAATATTTCTTATGTAAATAATTTGATTAATTTATTTTGCTCAGCTATGTATATAAATTTTTGAAAAGAGATATAATTAATTGATTTAAAAGATTATATTGAGAGATTACACTTTTTGCTTATCAATCTATTTCAAGTTAAATTTTGTTTATTTGTTTGTTGGTTGTTTCATTCTTAGACTTCTTGTATATTTTACATACTTTGCGATTTATTTATATTATTACTATTATTATTATTTGCATTCTAAATGTTAATGATTGCTGATTTTAGCATCATTTAGTTGTCAGTCATTGAAAATCTAATTGGTGAAGAGGCAACTACTTTTTAAACTTTTACTTTCTCATCCTACATTGGGGTGTACTCACTTGATACATTATTATATTGAGAAGAATTCTATGAATGTTCATCTTCTCCGCCATTTTATGATATATTTATTTAATAAGGTAAATTCATGTCTGTGGAACTTCTTCCATTGATATGATTTTACCCAGACTTGCTTGTTGATAAATTTTTAATGTCTTCAATTTAGGGATTCGAAGTGAAGTGTGGTATGTTTCCAAAACTATGTCTAGAGAGTGTTAAAGATTATTCTGTTCTAAAAAGCGGAACTTCGAATGTAGAATCTTGAGGTCTTTCTACAGTATCTTCATAAAATTATGCAGTTTCTGTAAATTAAGTTTCTCTTCTTTTCACATCGCTGTTATCTTCGGAATTGACTATTTATGGTGTGCTTAAAATACTATTTCCATTTTACTGCTTCATTTTCAATTAAAGCTATCTTTATATTTGATCAGAGTATTACTTTTTGATAGAGCAATTATTTTCGCACCAATCTAGGCAGTGTTAGCTTTCGATAGGGATATTCTTTTCTTCTTGAATTTACTTTGCATCTCTCAAAAAAGATTACTGTAAAAATTTATATTTAGGTTCTTACTCGAAAGACAATCCCTTAACATGCTCCATATAGGTCTTAAACGAGTTAGGTAATCCTTTGCACAGATCATCTAATTTTGTCTCTATCTTCAAATGCTTGATTTACTCAAATTTTTCTTCTCTCTTCTCAAGAGTGAGATTTTGCCACGGGAGTTCACCCTTGGCAAGATAGATTAGCACGTATCCAAGGGCTTCCAGATCATCTCTACGAGACTACTCAATGCCACGGTGACTATTTATCGAAGTATAACGCGCAGTACCTACTAATCCTTTATTATTATCTTCTGGGATATGCTTATTGTTCAAATCTATATACTTCTTAGAAAGTCCGAAATCAATAATATAAATGTTATGGTGATTGCCTTCTGTACCAATAACAAAATTTTCAGGCTTGATATCTCTGTGCAAGAATCCCTTACCGTGCATTAACTCAAGTGCTTCCACCATTTAAGTACCAATAAGTAAAGTTGTGTAATGCGATAACTTATTGTATTTCTTCTTCAAAGACTCCAAGTTTTATCCCAAAAAACTCATAATTATGAAAGACATCTAATCATTTTACATTTCTTCTATCAGTCTAGGAAAATGATGGCAATCCTTCATCTACTTCATAATATATGCTTCTTTTAGGAGCATCCCTTGTGCTCCTCGCTTATCTTTCTTTTCAATTTTGACTGCCCTAAGTTTCTTATCAACCATATCATATACTTTATGGATTTCTCCAAAGGAACCTGACCCTATTTTATCTATTGATCTATATCTAGGATTAAATATAGTATCCTGCATGATCTTCCTTGGTATATACTCACTTAAATTTGCTTTCATCCTATTATTTAAAATAAATATTTAACATCTACATAGCTTCTTTAAATTTTAATTATTTGTAGTTAAAAGCATAAAGAAGTTTCATCATTTTTTCTTTATCTCCTTGATTATAATGAGATTATTTTACTCTAAATTTTTCAATCATTTTTCAACTACCTATTTATTTTACTGCCTAAAAGTTAATCCATCAAAATGAATTTTTCAAAGTTCATTAGATTAAAAAAATGATGCTTCTAATAAATTAAAACATTGCTTTTTGACAGATAAAACTGCTAAATGAATCAAGAAGCTAAAATAAGACATTTTGAAACTCTTAAATAAATAATTCATCATTAGAATAAATTTTAGCTCTATTTTAATGAAATGATAAGTGAAAAAATATGGCTGATTTTTGGGTTTTTGAACTGCCTGATTTACAAACAACTAAAATACTTGGATAAAAAATATACCTCATATTATCTAATCCAGTTTTCATCCTACTAAGTTAAGCTATTCTAAAAAGACTTAAAAAACTATATGTGATTTGTTAGTTTTTTATGATATATATTGTGAATGAATTTGTGATTGATGTTGTTTTATTCTTATTATTGAAATGACTTATTTATTCGCTCTTTTGCTTAAATTTCGCTGATTTTTTATTAAAAAATGACTTGATGATTTAATTATGAAATTAAATGTCTTAATTTTTCTTTATTAAAGTTATGTTGTATTTATATATATATATAAGTATATCAATGAGTGATCTTCTATTCTTTAACTTAATCAATTTCTTATTAATAAAACTATATTTTACCTAATTAAATTATTTAGAAAAATTCTGATTAATTTTTTACTTATTCTCTATGTTTTTATTTCTGTCTTTCTGATTTTATTGATATACTTATTCATCTTAACTTTATTTTTCACTTGTTATCTCTGACTGAGCGCTGATACTGAAAAAATAGTCTTAACTCTTTTAATTATAAAATGTTCCAATCTTAACTCCAAACAGTCTCTAAAAATTTATTTTGATTAAAATTGACTAGTAAATAAGTTGTAAGTATTATTCAATTAAAGAAATATTTATATTTAAATTTTTGTTACAATTTTTTGTTCTCATAGTTTCCATTTAGTTGTTGTAGCAATTAAAAAATTATTTTTATTAGTTATTTTGGTATTTTTATTTTCGAAAATAACTAAAAATCAAATTTATTTTTTTAATATTAGCCCAGTAATTCTAAGTTTTTCTAAATGTTAAATCTAATATTTACATTTACTTTATTTAATTATACAATTAGCAAAGCAGTAAAGTAAGTTTTTATTATTATCTATTTCAACTCTCTTTCTCAAAATTTTTTTAAAAATCTTTATTATATTCAATTTATTTATTTAAATTAATACCTAGTAATTTTGATGATTTACTTATATTTTTATTAATAAATTAAATTTTTTAAAGCGTATCAGTGACTGATTTTCTTAATTTTAACAAAATAAATCAGTTTATGTTTTAAAACTTTTACAAACAAACTTACTTAATTAATATTTTATTAAGAATTCTAGAAGTTTACAGGTTTGACTCAACTAAATATCAACAAATATTTAAAGCTATCAAAATTATTTATTTATAAGAAACTAATTTAAAAAATTTAATTGAATAAAATGACATCATAAATTGCAATGGTAGTAAAATTATTATTTATTTATTCTTATAAAAAATCATAAATATATAAAGTATATTTTTATTAATAATTAATTAGTAATCATTTGTAAAATATACTCAGAATGCAAGTAATTTATATTATTATGTTTGATAAACAAGTAAAATAAAATGGTTTTAAATACTCTTTTTTAAAAGAATAGATTCAACTATTACAATATAATATTTAAAATGCAAAATGAGTCCATCTTTGAATTTAGATAGTTTTTTATTTAAATATATATAATGTTGTCTCTAAAATATTTAAATAATACCATTTAAAAAAAATATTTTATTTTATTAAATAAGTATCTTTAGCAATAAAAATTTAATTTTTTTAAAAATTATAACACACTTATCAATAAATTATATTTTTTTTAAAAAAATCAGGAAGAATTTAATACAAAAGATCATAATTTTAAGTTATTTATCTTATAGCTGATATGTAATTATTAATTTTATTATTTGCTAATTTGAAATTTATAGCTTTGTGATTTGTAAAATTGTATAATCAACTTTTAATTTTTAATAAATAAATTAACGATTAAAACAGCTAAAATCATTTTTAAAATAGGAGAAAGAGACCTACCTATCTATCCACCTCATTTTTGGCACATTTTATCCAAAAGTTTATGACATTTGTATTATTTAGCAGCTGTGCTAATTGACATACAATTACGAATATTTAATTAAATTCATTAAGTTTTCTAAATAATATAAATTTTTTTGTTGCCCTATAAATAATATGTGTTTCAGAAGCTCTGGCACTGAATAGCAGTTCACATTTAATAATGTTAGAATCAATCTTAATTATAAATAAAAAAATTAATCAATAATTGAATAATAATTTTTAAGATATCAAAAGGTAATCTATGGTTTCTAATAATAGCTGTGAATCTAATAGTCAAGCTTCCTTTATTTAAAATATTTGAAGTAACTCTTAGGAAAATTTCGAGATAATCAGAACATAACAACAATAGATAAAAGAGTATTTTCATCTTTTGTTTGATTTATATTTAATTATATAATTATATTAATTTTTAAATTCTTCCTTTACATTTAAGTAAAAATAATATTAATTAATAATTTTAAAAACAAAATATTTTTTGATTAATATAATTATTTTAGATTTATAGCAGTATTGAAATAAAAAAAGAAACTAATAATAATTTTTTTAATACTTTTTTTAATATATTTTCATCAAGAAGATAAAATCAATAAGAATAAACATTTTTTAAAGTAATTACAAGCTAAATTAATATATATTTAAATTTATAATCTAACAATAAAATAATGTAAAGGATTAAATAATAGAGAATTATAACTTATGTTAATTTTCTAATTCTCAGCATGCACATATATCGTATATTTTTAAGTATTAATTTAATTAAATTAGCCTATTTAATTAACTAATACTCTATAAATTTAAAATTAAAATAGCAAATTTTATTCGATAAGTCATAATTTCAAAATAAATAGTATACAGCCTTTTAAGCTCTTTAAAAAGAAGGATATTAAGAAATGTTTCTTCTAACGAACTTTATTTTAACAAACGAGTTAAAAAATATACTTTAAATAAATCAAAAATTTTTTGTGCTACTGCATAGGCTGTATTATTAATTAATCAATATTGGCATATCTTTATTATATCTCTTAAAGCATAGTAGAATGGTGCTTAAAATAAAAATAGGTTCTAATTATTATTAATTTAAAATTCTATTTTATTAAATTAATATTTAATTATTTATTAAAGTTAAGAATTAAATTTTATCTTGACTAATGGATAAAAAATTTGCAATTAATTAGCTTTTCATTAATATTTATTACATAAAAATAGGAAAAAAATAAATATTAATTAAATTAATTTATTTAAATAAAAAGTTTTGTTTGAAACAAAGTAAAATTTTATTAAAAAATGGTTGATTTCATATTTTCTGATTTTTTTTTAAGTTTATTTACTACATTTTTAGGATTTTAATCACTTTTAAATTTATTTTTACAATAAATTTAAGTTGTAAAATTTAAAAAATTAAAAAAAAATTCAAATTGTTTAATCTAATATTAAATATGTTTTTAATAATGTCTAATCTAAAATTGATATTCATCTTTTGAGCTTTTAGAATAATTTCTTCAAATAATCTAGCTTGTTAACAAATTGAATTAATTTGTATTGAAAATTGGCACCTTATAATTTCAGACAGATGTATTGTTGAATAAAAATTTGTAAGTAAACATTTAAAATATGTTTTTTAAACAAAAAATATTTAAAGTAGAAATAATAAAAGAAAACTTTATTGTTGTTATTTAAGAAAATAATTTTTCCTTGTTAAGATAATATGAAGGACACTTTGGCCGAGTGGTTAAGGCGGCGGCCTGCTAAGCCGTTTCCCTCTGGGAGCGTGAGTTCAATTCTCACAGGTGTCGAATTTTTTTATAACATGAAAATGTTTAATTTGATATAAAATAATATAAAAAAAGTATATTTTTAAATTATTATAAATAAAAAATTATACAAGAAATATATGTTTGCAAATTATAATATTCTATTATATATCAAAGTAATATTTTTTAAATTCTTGTCCTAAAAATATTTATTAGATTTTATATAATATGTTATCAAGTATTTTTTAATCAATTTTGTTATCAATAAAAGAGTGCTCGTTGTAATTAATTAATCTATCTTATTTAGAACATTTATATTTATTTTTTCTAAATTAAAATAAAGAAATATTTTAGAAATTTATGATAATCAAGAGTAGATAGTTAATTCTATTCTAAACTTCAAATAAATAATATGAAAAAATTTCAAAATATTTTTTATATTGATATTAAGCATTAAAAAGAAAATTTTACTAAAATTTATTGTGAAAATATCATGATTTAGTCTATTTTTTAAATAAAATTTATTTTTTAATATAAATTTAAGGTAAAAGAATATATATTAATATTATTGAAAAGAATTAGATGGATGTATGTATGTATGTATGTATGTATTTACTTAATATAGAAATAAAATACTTAGGCAAATATATTTAAATTATATTTTATTAAATTTCATTAAACTAATTTAATTTATAATAAGTATGATTTTATAGTTGCAGAATGGTAGAATTTAAATGTTCTGTTGAGGCATGAAAAACATGATCATTTATTAGGTAATCTATATTTCAGTACTTATCTTAGCATAGATTTTTCATTTATAACAATCGAGCTTTCTTTCTCATCTCATAATTATTTCTGGATTGTGTTTGTATTATTTCAATATTTAATTAATGTCTTTGATCTAATCCTGCATTTAATTAATTTTTATTGTATTGGTTTATTGTTCTTCTTTAATTTAGTCTAAAAGATATGATGATAAATAATAGTAGAAGATTAATTTGGGAAGATAATTTAATTTCTATAGTTAATTTAGTGAAAAAGTACTTTGAAAATTTACTAATTATATTTATTACGCACTCACTATTAAGAGTACAGTAAATTTAATTAAAATATTTAAGAAAAAAGTATCAAATCAAAAAAATACTATACAAAAATATTTAAAAGATAAATAAGAGAAATCAAAGATTATCAAACCATATTTTAGTTATGAATAATATTTCAAAATAAGAAAATCTTCTTCTTAAGAAATTGAAGACTTTTAAGATAAAAATTTGAATAATTACAAAATAAAAAGAAAATCAACTCCATCTTATAAAAATCCCTCATAACTATTTTTATAACTGTAATGAAATGATAGAATAAAAAATAATAATTACATATAAACACGTTAACAAAGAAGATTATATTTTAATTTACAATTCAGCAGATTTTTATATTTTTTCTATGGAGGTGTTATCTTTTTATAATGTTATTCTATTCTTATAAAAGCCTTTGTCACTCTCTATACCTTCTAATAAAAACTTTTTTATATTTGGGATGATAAGTTTTCTTGTGTTTATAAATTTTTAAGTCTTTTCTATTTCGAGTATTAAAACATTTCAAAACAATTTTTAAGCTTTCCATTACTCAAATAGATAGTCATCTTATTTTTTTAAAATAAGAAATGAAAATATTTAGATATTATCTGTTCTTATTTTTCTTATTTTTGGAAATAGTAAGTGTAATATAAAATACTTAATTACTAAAACTTGAGAATTAGAAAGAAAATGTTGTATTTTTAATTTTTCAAAACAAATATTACATTTTTTTAAAAATCTTCAGTAATTATTTAAGAAATTAAAATGGATTTTTATTTTTTGTTGGAGATTTAAAAATTAGCTGTCAGGCATTATTTAAAAATAAAATTTATTAAAATAGTGTGTAAACAAGCAATTTTGAACATTGGTGATTTGTCTTAGCTTACAAAAGCCAATTACAAAAATTTGGATTATTTGTTCTAAATATTAGTCTATAAAAATTTATCTGTAATTTTTTAATTTAATATTTCCTTTTTTCTTCAAATAAATATTAAGCAGAATGTTATTTTTTGTTTGTATTGATAAAAATATATAAAATAAGGCATTCAAATTAACCTAATAATAGCTTACAAGTTTAATAAATAAAATTTGATTAATTGATTATAAATTCATTTGTTTTTAAGGAAAGTGTAATGTTTTATAGTCTTAGCTCTAAAAATTAAATCAAGTATTCTTGTAAATGAATAAAATAATTATAAATTCAAATAAAATTCACCTTAAAATTTTAATTTAGTATCCCCTTATCAAGAAATTATTTTAGTTTAATTTAAAAAATATTTATATTTAGGAATAATTTTTTAATAAAAATTTATTTTTTTTTTATTAAATAAATTCAAGTATTTTTTATTATAAAAATATTTGATAATATTTTATTTTTGAATTAAAAATAAAGTCGTTTGATACTTTTAGTTAGTAGTAGTCCATAAATATTTTTAATTATTCTTAAGTGTTTTTATCTAAAAAGCAAAATATTAACCAGAATTAACATAAAATATTTGTGGTTAAATATTCACTTGTTGTAACTTGTATTTTTTTTAATGATGATTTTTATCTTGTTAATTGAAATACATCAGCTTAAGTTAAATATATTTACTCATTAGAAAGAAATATATTGGAAATGAATTTAATCTTGTCATTATAAAGTGTTTACATATAAATTAATGTTTTTTACGACTATTTATAAGGATTTTCATAACTCAAGCAACTTTTAAAAATTATAAATTATGAATTTAATATTAAATTATTGATAAGTAACTAATAGTAAACAAATTGGAGATAAAAAAAGCGAATGTAGGAACAGATAGTCGTCATATAAAAAAAATTTTATAACATAAATTATTATTAGATTAAAAAACAAGACAATCATAAAGAAATATTAGATTGAGTTATAGAATGAATAAAAAATTGATCAAAAAGCGCTTTATATTTTATTTGGCACTAGCTATTTAAATTAATGAAAGACAATCTCAAAACATAAGCTACTGTTTGAAACCTTCCGCTGATGGTTTAAATTGTCTATAATGCATTGATGGATACAATTTAGTGTAATAGTCTTAGGCTTTGTCTTCTTAAGTAGCCTCTCTAAATTCTTAGTAATCTGTTTCTACTAACAATAATACCATTTGTCAAGCTTAATGTTCTCCTTATTTTTACCGTGCTACTTCTCCCTCATCAGATGGCAGTTATGCATGTAGCTCAACTTGCACTCAAACATAATTAGGAGATGATATTACACGTAGCTGCTAAGAAGTCTTCTAATGTCCAGATTCATTTTAATTTGGCTAGTCTTTTCACCAAGGGATAGCAGATAACTTGATATTTTATAAAAATAACCTGTAGTAAGGGGTGGTAGAAATACTAACAAGTAGCCCAAGCGATATAAGAGTTCTTGTTTGGGATAGCTAAACAGGATAACTGACAGCAGAATTTCAAGGGCATACTTCAGGAATTTTGAGGATTTTATTTATTGATAACACAGTTAATAATAATTCTGGTGTGACTAGATTATTGAGCTTTTCTTCTGGGGGGGAAGTAATAATATGGAACTTTTTAAAAGCTACAATACTATCAAAAATATAAGTTGTAAATGGATAATTATCGTCGTCTAGTGAAGTTGAATTAAGTAGCAACTTAATTATTTCATTTGGGTTGTAAGGAGAATTCTATTTAGTTAATTTTTTAACCTCTTAAAGCATTAAATATGTAGGGCATACTTAAGTGGTTACAAAAGTT
This sequence comes from Tetrahymena malaccensis 436, assembly GCA_000231845.2. Taxonomy (NCBI): domain Eukaryota; phylum Ciliophora; class Oligohymenophorea; order Hymenostomatida; family Tetrahymenidae; genus Tetrahymena; species Tetrahymena malaccensis. The sequence goes on from JH719967.1 coordinate 671,603, forward strand.
ATTTTTATTAAATCTTCAAGCGATTTAACTAGCTCAGATTACTTAATTTCTACTTCAATGGATAAGAATCTTCTTTTGTGGCAAATAAACTCTCCCAATACTCCGCTGCAATTAATTACCTAATTCTAAGTAACATCTTTTTTTGTAATGTCTTTAAATGTAAATGGTTAAGTTAATTAGCTTTATTTATTTGTTTTTGGATTAGATGTATTAAGCACTAAGATAGCGACTAAAGTAAGCTTTCTTGGAGGGATAAAAGATAGTGACTTTAAAACAAATTTTATAAATAGCATGCAAACCTTTAATGATCACAAGAGCAGCATAATAAACATAATTATTGACTAAAATAATTTAAAAATGATAACATATTCATTAAATGAGTTAATATTCTATGATACTAAATTAATTGGATCTAATCTTATTTTCTTACTGAATTCATAAACAAATTTAGCAAATATTTTCCCTTCTACTGACATCTAAATTTCTAATTGTCAATTATTTGCTAGTAGGCTAATTATTTCTTCTTCATTTGGAGAAATTCTTCTATTTTAATATTCACCAGGGTAATAACAAATTATTTCTCCTCTACCTTAAAATTACATAACTATTCAGAGGGAGAGAAATTTGAATTCAGTTATTAAATTTTAATATTCCGATGTAGACGGTATACTATTTGCTTATGCTAATTAAGTCGTAGCACTAAGCTATTCTTCTCGAACCATTAAATATATTATAAATAACTTTCCCAACCCAACCATATCTTATACTAGTGCTGCACTCAAAGTATATTAAAAACCTAGTAATTCTCTGGTAGCAACTGTTTCTGCTGATGGGAGAGGATTTGTGTATGATAAAATTACATTTTAGCTTATTTCCGTGTTATAATACTCAAAGAATTAAAACATAAGTAGATTTGCTTAAATAATTAAACCCATCACAGTTGTTATTGTTCTCAATTAAAATGTATGCATTTCTTATTAAGACACAGCGTTTGTTTGTTACGATCCAGTCACAGCTTAAGTAAACTACTCACATCAAAACAATGTAGAAGCGTACCATAATTTATTCGAAGACTACACAAGAAATTTTGTTTTTGCCTTTGGCTTGAGCCAAGCTGTTGTATATGACTTAAATCTCAAGAAGGTAAGGTCATAAATTTTCATATAAAATTAATTCTATGTCTATAATATTTAATGCTAATTCGATCTTCTCTATGTCTCCTCTCCTTCAGGGATATTAGTAAAACTAAACTATCCTGACTTATCTGTTTAGTATTAAAAAGATTACACTTACTTGAATATAAATAACCAAAAAGTTAATGGATGGAAATTAGATGATAAAAATAATTTGTGTATAGTTTATTTTAATGGTGGATTAGTGATTTTGATCAACACAGATTTGTCTCTGATAAAAAACTTGGCATATAAATCAGCTCCTACAATTGTAAATTAAATATTTTCTTTCTTTTCGTGATAGTACAAATTTACTGCATTAATATCTAAATATTTATCAGATTTTAATTCTCAGACTTTTTCAAAAATTTAGAATATTTTCTATTTGCAATTTTGAAATTGAAAAGATTTATGTTTCTAACATTATTTTTATGAAGATTAAAATGTATTTTTATAATTTAAAAAGTGCGGAATCAACTATCCTTAAGTTGCAACATGCGCAACTATAGGAGGTGGAGTTGTAGCTTGGGGTTTATATGTAGATTACTTTTTTGAACAGTAGTTATTGAATTTTCCAATTTTAGATGGATAATTTTCCTTTGTTTATGGACAGGCTTTCCTCTAAATCGATTACGCAGCTTATGGTTCAGGTATTCTAGTTGGAGACTTACAGTATTTATTGGCTTCTTAAAATTTTAACACTCTACAAAAAATACAAAATTTCAACGAAGATGATGATAGAATGCAAATATTTACAGTGACAGATTAAGGAAGCGTGAATGCATATCATTTTACTCCCCAGCCATCGATTATTGTCTAATGGCAATAAGCAAATTAAAATCAAATAATAAGTAAGGTGCAAATTTTCTAAGAAGCTTACAAGTATATAATTCTGAGTTAAGCTGTAACTGTATTTGACTACCTAAACCAAAAGATCTATAAGTAAATCAAATTTTCATTATTAAACCAATGATTTTAAATTTCATAAGAAATAATGACTGTGAATAAGTTAATTAATTCCTACCACAAAAATCTGTTTATAATAAAAATATAATTCTTATTAAAGATATATAAAGATGAATGAGTAATTCACACAAAATTTTTTCTAATATTTGAAATAATATCAACGAATTAGTAAATTTACAAAAATTAAAAGTAATACTTAATTTTAAGTGCTTCTAATTACTTCTAAATTGAATGATTTATTAGAAACAAATAACTAAATAGCACAGATTTAAAGAAACAAAAAAAATATTTATTTTTCTCATTTAAAAAAACAAATAAATTTTCTGATATTAAAAAAACATTTTTAAATAAATCTCTTAAAAATGGATTTCTAATGAAAAATGTTAATATAATATATCAGTTTAAACTTATAATCTTTAGATTATTTGATTCCAGTAACATAAAATAAATATATTTCCTTCGAATTATTTATTCGAGTAACTTAAATTTTTATCATCGTCATTATTTTTAACTAAAAATTTCCTTAAATTACATTTAATCGTATGTAAGGTTTAAAAGACGTAAAATTAATGAAAAGTAAACTTATTTTTTAATTAAATTTAAAATTACATTTTCTTGTTAGTTTCAATGAAAGACTTAACTTTTAATTAATTGGCATGTAAAAAAATTAGCTTATAGCTTGGTAAACAAGCAATAAACTGTTTTTATTTAACGCCCATTTTAATTTTTATTACTTTTAAAACAATAAGAAATTGAGTTTTTAATTTAAAACCATTAAAATTCTCTTAAAGCCTTTGCTTTATTTATTTACTTACTATTATTTTTTTAACATCAAGTTTTTCTTTTTTTTTTTTTCATCAAAATAATTAAAAAATTTTCTAAAAATAGAGTTTTATAACTTCATTAGTAAATTGTTTAAGGAGTAATAATTGACAAGCCTAGATTTACATTGATAACTTTTAATTCAGACACTTCTAAAAATCTATTTGCTTGGTCTTATGAATAAGATAAATCATATGAATTAGTAGGACATACTTCTGGAATTAACGGAGCTTATCTTTAAGACACACTTGGAACTTTAATTACTTATTCAAGTGATGGCTTTATTATTGTTTGGAATTATCTTTAAAATTAAATAATTATTAAACTCAATAATCACAACTCTTAGCCTGTATTAGATTTATTTATAAAACCATTTGATAATAGTTAACCTAATGGAAGAATTTTTTTTATATCTAGAGGAGGAAATAATCAAATTTGTATATTTGATTACTTATAAAATCAACCTATTTCTTATATATAGCTAAATGCTGGTACTAATACATTAGTTACAGATGATCTTTACTAAAGAGTATTTGTTCTTTTTACGAATACAATATATGTATATAGTTATTTAACAGGACTTAAAATAACTTAGCTTCCTGGCTTTGATGGCGATATAGGTAAAAATTTTATTATCTAAGGCAACTATATAATTGCTGGTGCATAGTTGGTTATTTAGTCATTTAATAGATAAACATTAAATTTATTGTTTTCTGACAAATCGACTTAAACTATTTATCAGATGTCCCTTCTTGGAAATTTAGTCGGAATCATTAGCAATTCAATTAATGATATAGTTAAAGTTTGGAATTACCAAACAGGAACCATGCTTTAAGATATGACTAACTAATATTATCCGCTCCCAATCAATGGTATTTTATCTGAGCAAGAAGCTAATATTTTCTTTGTAATTAATGTTAAAAATTAAATTTTTACATTTAATCCCTTTTCCTCAAGCTTCTCAAAAGTATAGGATTTTTTGATTCTTCCAATTTTTACTAGTGATTAAATAATTTAAATCTTAATTGATCAACAAAGTAACACGTTGATTGCGTATAACAACAATGCAATTATGCAATGGAAATTTTACTCTTACTTAGGTCAAAGTGGTTAGCAATAATCTCTTCCATCCAATTCTTTAATAAACTTTGCATATAATCCCATAAATGGTAAGAAATTTAATTTGCAAAAAAGAATGATAAAAATAATTTTTTTATTTTAAAAGATTTAATATTCTATGCAGATTTTGAAAGAAATGTTTGGCTAATTCAATAAAATACCCTTTAATATTTAATGCAACTTAGCACATAGCCTCTCCAGTCAATAATTGTAGGAAATGTACTTATAATAAGAGAGCAAACAACAATAAAGAGTTTTAATGCAAATTATCAGCTAGTTTCAACATTATCAATTAGTTCTTTTCTCCTTATATCAGACTCATCAGAGAGCAATTACTTCTTTATTGTCAATATGACGTAGGATATTGTCAAAGTTTCTGTAGATTAGACAACCTCAACTATAACTACAAAAGCCACCTATTAATAAAAAGATGGTGTGGCTGGAGATTCAACTTCAAGAATAGTTTACTCTTTAATTGTTTCTAATTTGACACATTTAATAGTTGGATCTTAAAACGGAATCATTTTAGTTGTAAATTATAATACTGACTAGAAATTAGCTACTTTAACAAGTCATTCTAACAGAGTAACTAAGATAAAAATAGATGTTTCGATAAATCTGTAAGACAAATTTTTAATTTGAATAGCATTAAAAAATTTTTTATTGAATCTCAAATTAAAATTATTTTCTCTTGTTATTTTTTAAAAAGCAATCAATAAATCTTCTTTCTAAATAAAATAAAAACATTTTAAATTAAAATGTTTGAAAAAAAATTGAACAATTTAAAACAAAAATTGTTAACTTTTTCTTAAAAATAATTCAAAATATTTTAATTTTTATAAAAGAATGGTTAGCAGCTCGATAGACGGATCGATAGGACTATATGCGTACTCTTAAAATTCTGTGAACTTACTTGCTAATGTACCAATCGGTGGATAAATTGACCAAATATTGCTTGATGCGTAATTTGGTAGATTACTCATTTGGATTAATCTTTAAACGAAGATATTAATTTTTAATACTGTTACTATGTAAATGTCAGGCATGATACTTGCTCCAAGTGATACTTACATTTAGATGAAAGTTTCATAAAGTTTCAATAAATATGCTATTTTTAATTTATTTTAGGTAAATATTTATGATAGATAAAGCTTTTAATTCATATCTAGTATCCGTAATCCTTCAGATTTGAATGATATTATAGATGTTAGCTTTTTAAGCAGCAACTTAATTCTTTTGAACTCCAAGTCAAGCTTGAGGATATATCAAATTTAATCAGGATCAGCTACAGCTATTTTGGCAAATTAATATAATATGTAAGGTAGTCAAATAATTTCTAAAACATTTGATCCTACATCAAATATGGTTAACCTTAAAGGCATTAACTATCAAGCTTCTTTTAATTATACTTTTATGATGTACTCTTAAAATTAGGCAAGTGGAACATTCGATAAGAGTTTTTGTTACTCAAATATTTAAAATTCAAAAAGCTATTTCACAATGAAAAGAAATAAAGACTTGCAGAAAGCATCATTTGCATAATTTGGCTTAGGAAATACAATATAAACTGTAAAGTATAACATAATCTACTCAACAAATGAAGTAATTCAAATCTTTTGATTTTAAATTTTCAACAATTTTAGTTTAAAAAATTTAATAAAAATAAATGAACCACTATTAATTCTATTTTAATTTATTAGGCTACTACTGACTAAATAAGTATTTTCTATCCTATTTCTAACACAGCTTCCTCATCTTATACAGATTTATTTTTCTATTAAACCATATTAAATTAATAAGGAAGGTAGCCTCGTATTCTAGTAAATTTGCAAAACGCTATAACTGAATACACACTTAGCTAATTACAATTAAAAAAATATTCTTTGTACATTTAGAATCAGAACTTAAATTCTAATCCTTAGCCAGTTAAATTTCATCCTAACACATAAGCTTTCATCTTTAGTGATGGAGAAATACCGAATTAGCCTACAAATCCATTTATTACATAGGGTTTCCTTTTCTCTAATGTATCTAAAGTAATCATTGAAGGATTCAGTATGTCAAATGTTTATTTTGATGGTACCTATACAAGTTTAAATAACAGAGTATTGTCAAGCACACAATAATAAGGATCTAGCTCACTTTTTTACGTTAGCAGCGCTTCCTATGTATATATCAAATAAATTGTTATTAGCAACTGTACTTTCAAAAACTAGAATTTATTCAAATTTGAAAATGTTCAAACTATTATTATTGACAATATTTAGTTTAACAACATTACATTCTAGTCTACATTTAACAATACAAACTCATTATTTCAAATAATTAGCTCCTAAAATATTTAAATATCTAATGTAAAAATAATAAACTGCTCTTCTGTTGATAAATTTAATGCTTTTTCAATGTAAGGAAATATATTTACCAAAATGAACTAAATTAATGTGAGCTAATCTATTAATTGCAGAATTCTATACTACATATAAACCTACACTCAGGCTTAATTTTAATATAAAGTTATTACAGATACTCTAATATTAGACACTTTCAACATCTACAAAGTTAATACAACATCTCTTTCTTTAATAGATTTACAAACTAACAGTGTATAGATTTCAGGTGTGATAGCCATGAATGTAGCATGCTAAAATTGTATAGGTTCTGTCATTTCAGCAGATGCAAGTTAGTTTACCTTAGCAAACTCCTCTTTTACTAATAATGTTGCATATTAGGGAGGATCAGTAAACCTAATGAATTGCTAATCTCATTGTCTAATTAATTCGACAATTATTAGCCATAATTAAGCAATAAATGGAGGTGGTATTTTGCTGTAAAGCAGTGAGCTATAGTTACAAGATAGCTAAATTACATATAATACAGCTTATATTGGTGGAGGAATAAGATATACAGGAGTTATCCCTAAATAATTTACAAATAAGTAATGGAAAAATTATAATAACACTATATAAGATAATAGTGCTCAAATCTTTGGAGATAATTTAGCCTCGTATCCTAGAAGCATGAAACTCACTTTCTAAAATAACAAAACTTAATTTAATTTAGTAGCAAACCAAAGTAATATTTATTAAAAAATACTTTTATTTTAATCTCAATCTAAACAATAAACAAGCAAAAAAATTATTTTGAACTTGTAGGTGATTTTCATAAAAAAATCGAATAAAAAGATTTCATTTTATATTAAATTTTAAAGAAAAATATTAATTTTTTAAAACTTAAACTCAATAAATACAATTAAATTTGATAATTACTTTTGTGTTTAATTTTACATTTTTAAAAATTAAAAAGCTTCCGATGGTTTTTCTTAGTCTTACTTGATCCAAAATTTTATGAGTGGTGATAACTTTTTGTTTAAAATCCAGCTAATTGATGAAGAAAATAACCCTGTTAAAGTTAAGACTGATCAGATATAGTAATTACCATAGATAGTGTTTAGTGAATTAAATTCTTATCAATTTTAATGTATTTCAGATAATGATCTGATTTAATTAAATTCAGAAACATTAATAGGCTTAAATAAATATGAAAATTCTTCCTATTCATTTGTATTCGACAAGCTGGCAATAAATTCAAAACCTCCTGGAACTAACTATCTTTATGTGAAAACAAATGCTATTTAATTACAAAATTCTTAAAACTCATCTTAGTTCTTTACACCATAATTTAATGAATATATTGAAATTTAATTTAGATCTTGCTAAGTAGGAGAAGTTTTCATGCAAAAGTATTTCATAATTTTTGAATTCAAAATGCTTTATTAATTCATTATATTAAATGCTTATTTTAGGTAAGCTGGATAGTTGGAATATTGTAAGTAATGTCCAGAAGGCATGTATTCTTTAGCTGATCCTTACAGCAATAGCAGTGCTAGTTTAAGTTGTATAATTTGCCCTACATCTGCTGCTAACTGCTACAGAGATGTAATTGAGTTAAAAAATGGGTATTGGAGAGAGAACAATAAAACAGATACAATAGTAGAGTGTATAAATGCACCTGATAACTGTTAAGGGTAGTCTAGTGAAAGCAAATTTTATTGTAAATAAGGATATATTGGTAAATAATTTTCTTTTTTAAAAAATAAAAGATGCATTTATTAAAATATTTTTTAATATAAATAAGGTCCTTTATGTGAAACTTGTGATATTGAATCTAAAATATGGCCAGATCGTTATTCATAAGTTGGAAACTTTTAGTGTAAAAGATGTGATTCGTTATAATCTTACTATTTAATGTAAGGACTTGCATTTTTGCTGATTATATGCTATGTAATATATGGAGTAATTTAGTCTAACTTCGTATCAAAGAAAAAAATTTTAGGTTACTATTTGAGAATGGCTGGATTTGCTAGTGTAGGGACTAGCGACTGTGAAGACTATACAAGCATTTTCCTTAAATTTTTAATGCACTATTTATATATAAGCAAGATTGTTAATAAGCTGAACTTTAAGTTACCTTTTGCATTTGATTTTATTTAAGTTTAAATATCAACACCTATTGACTAAATGAGGTTTGTCCCCGATTGCTATAGATCTATCTTTAATTAACAGCTTAAACCTGTTTATTCTAGATAAGTTATTTCCTAGATAGTCCCCTTTTTCTACTTAACATCAGTGTCTATTATTTACTTTTTACTTATTTAGGCTAAAAAAATCAAACATAATTCTAACCAAATATTTAACGGACTTGTTTTTCTATTTATTTTTATCCAACCAGATTTACTGTCAGGTCTTATATCAGCTACCTCATGTAGGACTATTGGAGATACATAATATATAACAGATGATATTTCTTCTCTCTGTCTTTCTAGAGACCACATAATATTTATCCTTTCATTTACTTTGCCTTTTTTTATTATATGGGCTTTTATCTTACCATCTATTTTATTTTGTGGCATTTACAAGTTAAGAAAAAACCTAGACTTCATAAAAGCACGTATTAGATATGGGTTCCTTTATCAGGAGTATAGACTCGAGATATTTTATTGGGAATTTCTAAAAATAGCTTTAAAATTGATAATCACTATAATAAACAATTTTATTTCTGATAATGAAATTCTGAAATCCTCAATTTCAACCCTCTTTATACTGCTTTACGTTCTTCTTTCTATCAGACTAAGACCTTATTAATCTCATTTATTTAACAAGTGTGACCAGTATTCTCACATAATTTTAATAGTCATCCTCCATTTCAATATAATAATAAATATTACTAACCAAGTTTTTATCTAATCAATAGCTATTATTCTATTTTACTTTTTCCATTACACATTTATAATATTCCTTATTTTGCAAATCCTAAAATCTAAAATAAAAGCTTTATTAGTTTACTTTGCCAAGAGATTTCCTTACTTCGAAAAATAATTCTCGTCTTTGCTAAGTTTAATGAATGCTAAAGTCGTGAATAAAATCGAAGTTTACAAGAACTGGAAAAAAGTTTATGCTTTTGTTTATTGTAAGCATTTCACAAAGCGCAGAGATGAAAATAATTCTATGATTGAATTAGCTCATAAAGAAAAACTTAAAAATTAAAAAATTATAGAATAAAGAAAAAGTCTATTCCATAACGAATTAAATACTCCTTAGACAAACGATTTCTAAATTGATTAGAATTAAACAAAGAGAAATGGTAATTTATTAATTAATTCATTAAATAAATTTACTAATAAATTTTAATTATTTTATGAACAATTAAATTAGATCATGATCAATCTTAATCTAACAGTATCTCTATAGAAATCTAAAAAAGTAGCTTGAAGAAAGAATTCCCTAAAATACACTCTATAAAATCTATATAAAAAGATCAAAGTAATATTTGAAATATTTTTTGCTATTTTTAATGATTTTTTAAAGTAATAAGATCTAGTATGGAATTTGTTAATATTACTAACAGAGACCTTCTATTCTCAAGTCGTGAATTAAAATCTATAGTTAACAGCCATATTAATTAGAATTATAACTTTTAAGATAAATTAGTAAAAACCTTATAGTTAAAAAACAATAATGCTTGATACCAATTGAACTTTTACTAAATAAACGCTACTAAATTAAGATCATAGCAAATTTAAACATCAGCAAATAAAAATTTATATTTTTACTCAAACTAAAATCCTTTATCAATCAAAAAATAATTTATAAAATATTTAATAATACTTTGTACATATTTTTTTATTCCATAAAGCAACTCCAATTAAAATAAATTTATTCATTATTTTATTTCATTTTTTTTGAATTTTGTTTTTTCTAACCTGATTAATAAACAGATTACAAAAGTATTAATAAATGTTTCAATAATTTAAAATATTCTTGGATTAATTTCAGTAAAAATCAAATTTTAAAAGTATTAAAATTCTTTTGAGCAAAATCGTTGAATAGTGAAAACATTACTAAAAAAATCTTAATTCAATTTGTTAATACTATTTCTATCAAACATTTTTTTAAAGATATATTATATTTTTTATTGTTCAATTTTTCATTAATTTGGCAAATAAAATAATTAAATATTATTTGATAATTAGTAATTCATATAAAATTAAATAAGTGAATAATTAAAATATTAAAATTTTAAGTGAATAGTTTAAAAATATTTAATAAAAGAAATGAAACTTTTAAAATATGAATTTCATAATCTATTTTACTCATTAGTTAATCTAGTAGTTTATTTTGGTATAAAATATTTTTCTACTTCAAGATAAATGAATTTTTTAATGAAAAAAGAAAGATAATATACAGAGATATTTATGAAGTTGCTTTAAAAATATAAATTGAAAGAATTTAAAAAAGTATGCTATTTAATTTTTATGTTGAAATTAAATTGTTTTCTTTAATTTTCATACTCAACATTCATTTTTATTGTAAATGAAAGTAAATTTGAAATAATATTAAATAGTTTAGTTTTTTAATTTGAATATTATCTGTAATAAATAAATTTTGGAGTTCATTGAAATTAAAAAATTAATTGCCTTATAAACAATAAATCTATTTTTCTTTCTTAGTTTATATAGAGTTTATTTTTCTATGACTTGATTTAAAAGAAATGAATCAATCATTAAATATTTATCTTATTTGTCTAGAATAGAAAAATTTTAATCTATAAAAATCAGTTAAAATTAGAATATCTTAACTTGCTTTGATATAAATCTTTAGTTCTAAGGGTGATTGATTGATCTAATATTATTTAACAGAAATAATTAACCTTCTAATTAAAATCAGAGTGATTATTACACGTTTAAAATATACTTGCTAAATTTTTATTTTTTCTTAACACAAACTTAAAAAACTCCATATATAAAGAAAAAAAATTGCTTATATAGTTAATAAATATTAAATTAATTTTTTTAAATTTAATAACAACTTAAAAGAGAAAACATTTAAAAATGGTAGATTTTTAAAACTTTAAAAAAACAATTATTAGTGGTACTTGTATAACTGCCCTACTGGTTTTGGGTCTTTTACACGATAACACAGATTACAAAGATACCATTCTTGAAAATTTTCAATAAAAACTTGAAAATGACTTATTCTTAGAGGATGGATTTAAATAAATACTTAAAAAATATGATAGCTTTTGTATAAATGGCAAAGATAAGACTAAACTGGACACAAAAGAATAATATGAAGAGTTCTTGAAAGGTAATCAATTTATAATCAACACTAAATTAAAAAATCAATTTTTGTGAAATGTCATTTTATTATGGACATTTATTTACTTCTATCTCTCTACTGCAAAGAATAGTTTTTCATTCTAAGAATTTAAATGGTGGGGAGTTTCGAATAACTAAATAAAAGAAAATAGATGTCACTAGATTATAAGCGAATTGAAAAAAATTAAGTTTTGTTCTACTTTCTAAATTTAAAAATTAAGAAACCAACTTATTAGTTATTTATCAGATCAGTATTTTAAATCGTGTAGAATTTTTGTGAAACATTCTATCAAAAATTCTTTTTTTCTTATAGTTGCAAACATTTGTTTATTTCATTTTAATTATGATCTAATTTTTACTAACTCTATTGATTAAAATTTAAATTAAGGTCCTTGCGCTCCTATAATATTTGTTCCTGGTATACTAGGCACATCGCTCCAATTAAAAATAGATTGTGAAACACTTTAATCTAAAAATCCTCAAATTTTCTCTAACTGTGGATGGGGAACATGCTCAAGCTATAACTTACTTTAAAAAAAGCCAGCATCCGAATATAAACTTTGGATTGGCGATGTCATGTCAAAAGCAAGTTTCTTACAGATAAGCGAAAAATCAAAATGCTTCGGTGACTTGATTGGATTAGTCTACAACAGTGAGAGAAATATACTAGTAGCTAAAGAAGGATTAGAAGTAACATGGTATGGAAACACAGAATAGACTAAAAATGACAGTAAATGTGGAGCAAATTCAGTTAGAGATTTCACAAAAAATCCAATCTTAAAAAAAATGAGTTGTGCTATTAGAGGCTTTGGTAATCTAATCGATATGCTAGAGACTATGGGTTATCAATCTGGACTCACTTACCAAGCTCTACCATATGATTTTAGATAAGATGTGTCACAAAGTAAATATTAATTTAAATGCAAACAGACCTAAAGCAAAAAAAAAAAAAAATTTAAAATAGAAAGAAACCAGCAACTGATTTTTGATTATTCTTTTTATTCGTTGTTAATTTTTGGTTTTTTAAATTTCATTTGAATGATAATGCATCATAAGCTAAATAAGATAATTTATTTGAATAAATAAATAAATATATTATTCAATATATGACGTAAAATACTTTAATATTAAAAAGGTGATACATAAACTCTGATTCCAAAAGTTATAGATCATGTTTATGAAATGACTGGTAAAAAAGCCATTATTTTAGGGCATTCTCTTGGTAATCTACATATACTTAATTCTCTTAGTAACATTTCTTAAGAAACAAAAGATTTAAAAATTAAATAATTTGTTGCTGCTGGTCCTCCTTTCATAGGATCACCCAAAGCATTTATCAGTATGCTTGGTGGAGATCCAGATTATCTAAAAAAGATATTAGGAAAATCATTTGGGATGAATTATTATTCTTAAATGTAACTCTCATCAGGCTGTTCAAGTACTTTTGACATTCTTATTAAAGACTCTTTTGAAAGGTATAAATAAAATTTGGATTTTGAATTGATTTAAAAACATTAAAAAACAAAAATGAATCCCCTTAACCATTAAGAGTCAAAAAATAAAAATTAATACATTTTTAGAAATATTTTTGTAAAATAAATTAAAAATAAGTAAAAAAAGATTGATTTTATTCATAAGAATCAAAGAAATTATTTATCTAATGCCTATCTAATTTTTTTATGTATTAAACAAATATTTAAAAATTTTCAAAAATTATTCATCTTTGTTCGTTGTTATTATAATCAAATTATTTCAACTTTTATTTTAAATATGAAAGATTTAAAAATGAGGAATGGATGATAGATGTAATAAAAAGAATAGAATATGAACAAAATAACACATTTGAAAGCTCAGCTCCTTATAACTTTTTACCATAACCTAATGAAGATTGTGTAAATAACGTATTTGATACTAGGATCGGAGGAAAATGCATTAGTGGATTAATTAATTTATAAAAAGAACCTATATTGAGTATTAATGGAGAATAATTTAAAGCTAATAAAGAAGATATATATAAAATTATTGAAAAGTACAGCATCTATGATGCTGATTAATAGAAAAATTTATTTAAAAAGGCATCAGAATCTAAAGGACTGTACGATTTAATTAATCCAAATGTTCCTGTTTCAATAGTCTATGGAAATATGCTTTAAACTGAATGGAATTTTAATTATTAAAAAGATACAAGATAAGTATTTGAAAAAACGAATGATTTCTATTTCCCTGAAGATATCAAAACTGGACTTGGAGATGGAACAGTACCTACTTTCTCTGCTATTTTACCAGGATTTAAGTGGTATCATGTAAAAACATTTTCTAAAAATTGAATTTCATTCGAATAAATTTGCCTATTTTGTTGAATTTAAGAAGATATTAATGACATTATTTAAATATTTAAATATAAATTTTTTTATTAAATAGGAATATCAAAAATCTAAGGAAAATAGTAAGCCCATAAAATTAGTAGAAATCTGTTCAAACATTAAAAAAAATAATCCCTTTTATGATTATACATCAAAATCTGGAGAGTTTGAATAAAGAGAATCTGAATATAGAGGAATTGATTGTGAGTGCTCTAAAGTAGGAGAAATTGGAAATTGTTATCACTCATGCTTTATAAATGATTAATTTTTCTTGGATTTTATTGCATAATCTCTAATTACTAATTAAAAATCAAATTTAACTTCCAGCAAATATACTACTGACGAGCTTGATGAACTTATGTAGTCTTGCCCTGCCTTATAATTATAAAAATTAGAAAAAAAATTAAGTGAAATGTGAGCAAGTTAAAAATTTAATTATGAACAACATTAAAATGATATTAGTTAAAAATAATTGTGTTTAAAATTATATAAAAGCATGCATATTTTATGTTTTTGTAGGTTATTAATTTAATTTTCAAAAATTTTATTAGGTTTTTGTAGAAGTTAAAAATTATATTATTTTATTATATTCCTCATAATAAAAGTATTAATTAATTTACCATTTCATTAATAAATGACTCATGCACTCAAGTTTATAAAATTTATTTATTTACATTTTTTAAATTAAAATATTTTTTCAATTTAATATAAAAATAAGTAAATAAATTTACTTCAATCAAACAGTTTTGTTTCATTTAAGTTTACATAAATACATTTAAGTATAAATTAGTATTTTAAATCTAAAACTTTGTACTTCATAAATTTCTATATAATTATCTAATATAAGCTAAAATTTTAAAAATATACCCATAATTTAATTTTAATAATATTTGACTTCAGATTCATTAAGAAAAAAGAAATATTTGTAAAATAATTTATTTTTAAATTTTTAATTAAATGCTTCAAAAAACAGTTATATTTTGATCAAATAAACTTATTAAAATAAATTCTAAGGTAGTGATTGAATTTTTTGTTGCTTATTATTTGAAGTAATTCGATTATCAATCTGAAAAATTTTTAATATTATATAGAATTAGTTTTATTTTTTTTAATTTTTACATTTTTCTTTTTTTAAAGTAAAATATTTAATTTAAATTAACATTTTTTAATTTCAATAAAAAGACATTATCATCGACGAATAAATAATTTTATTTAGTTTTTAACATTTGGGAATATGTTCCTACTACGACATTTAAATATTTAGAGGAAATTCGAAATAATATAATCATTATTGTGGTTAAATTAATAAATACGTAAATTTTTTTGTGTAATTAAATAATATTTGCTTTTATGCAAATCTGTAAAAAAGAAACATTAAATTTTTAGAAATTTCTAATTTACAATGAAACTTTTAGGTTACTAAAACTGATAATTTGAAAAAGAATTATCATTCATGGCTATAATTTATCTTATTTTGATAAAAAATATCAATGAAATGGAGATATTAATAAAATCTATAGCTAAATCATAATAATTTAAAATAAAAAAAATTATGTTCGTAAAGCTTAGAAGAGACTTCATTTACATATTTAAAATTTAATTTATTTTATCAAAAAATTTGATTTATAATTTTTAAAATTGAAGGTAAAATTAAAATGTGTAAGGTGTCTTAGTTATAGTTCATTAGATTATATTTTACAAGAAAAATAACTAGAAATAATATTTGTACTACTACTAAAAGTTGTGAAGATCCTTCAACTTTTCATGAATAAATTATTATTTGTTAAATAAAAATTAGATATATTAAAAAATACAAATACTAAAAGTAAAATGACAAATATTTAATTGATAAAAAAGATAGCTTTAGTTGTTTTTGCTGCAATTATCTTAACAGTATTTATTTTCTTCAGTGATAATACTGACTATGAAAAACATGATAATAATTTAAAAGCTTTTAGATAGCTTGAATAAAATAAATACTCAGACCATTTTCAAGAAATATTGAGAAAATATGACAACTTTTGTATAAATGGTAAAGACAAATCCAAATTAAATGCTTAATAATAACATGAAGAATTTTTAAAAGGTAAAATATTAAATTCATAAACATTTTCTAAAAAATATCAAGTAGCTAGCTATGGAAAATTTAATTTAAAAATAATTTAATTTCTATCTATCCTTTATATTTTTCAAATAAATTCAATTTATCCTCAAAAATTATCAATTTTTAAAAAGTGGTTAATTTAGTTGTTTAAGCCCTTTTATAAAGCATTCAATTTTAATTTTTAATAGAACTAACCTCATTAATTAATTAATAAATTAAATTATTATTTTTAACTTAATTTAGGTCCTTGTGCACCTGTAATTTTAACTCCTGGGCTACTAGGGACTATTCTTCAACTAAAAATTGATTGTGAGAAATTGTAATCTAAAAATCCAGAAATATTCTAAAATTGCGGGTGGGGAACATGCTCTAAATACAATGTTTTCAAAAAGAGACCAGCTTCAGAATACAGGCTATGGATAGGTGGAATTTTCTCTAAAACAAGCTTCCTTTAGCTAAGCAGTAAGGATAAATGCTATGGAGATTTAATCGGTTTAGCATATAACCGTGAAAAAAATATCTTAGAAGGTAAAGAAGGGCTTGAAGTGACTTGGTATGGAAACACAGAGTAGACTAGAAATGATAGCTAATGTGGAGCTAATTCTATTAAAGATTTCGCTGAGGATATTATATTAAAAAATGCTTTAGGTTGTACATCTAGAGGGTTTGGAAATATTATTGAATTATTAGATAACATGGGATACTAGTCTGGACTAACTTATTAAGCCATACCTTATGATTTCCGCCAAGACGTAGCTTAAAGTAATCAAAATGTTATTTTTTAAACATAATTAAAATGATTTTTATTAAATAAATATTTACAAACAAACTAGAATTATATAATTAAAATTAATTAAATAATTTTATAATTAGGTGAAACATAATAGATTATTCCTAAAGCAATAGATCATTTGTATGAATTAACAGGTAAAAAAGCTATCATTTTAGGTCATTCTCTAGGTAATTTACATATACTGAACTCTCTAAGCAATATTCCTCAGGAAACAAAAGACCTCAAAATTAAATAATTTATAGCTGCAGGACCTCCTTTCCTTGGTACTCCTAAGTCGTTTATTGCTATGCTTGGAGGTAACCCTGAATATGTTAAACATATTTTAGGCAAATAATTTGGAATGAATTACTATACATAAATATCATTTACCTAAGGTTGTTCAAGCTCATATGATATACTAATTAAAGATACTTTTGATAAGTAAAATTAGTTTTTTTATTTTATTAAAAAATTTATTGAAAAGTATTTTTTACTCTATTTTTTTTTCTATTGAAAATTAATTTGTAATATCTCATCTAAATTCTTTTAAATTGCCATTTTAAATTGATAAAAAGTTGGAATGAAAAATAATTGTAAAAACTATTCATTTTAAAATTTTAGATTTAAAAATGAAGATTGGATGAAGGAAATAATTAGAAGAATAAATTATGAAGAAACTGGATATTATGAAAATTCAATACCATTTGCATTTTTACCTAATCCTTAAGAAACATGTTTGAATGACGTGTTTGAAACAAGAAAAGGTGGTATCTGTAAAAATGGTCTGGTTAATTTGTAAGAGGAAGTCATAGTAAGAATAAATGGGGAAGCTTTTAAAGCAACTATGGATGATATTTAAAAGATAATTACAAAGTATAGTACTTATGATATAGAATAAGCTATTAGATTATAAAATAAATCTTTTGAAGCAGAGGGCCTTCAAAATTTAATTAATCCAAATGTTCCCACTTCTATAGTTTACAGTAATATGCTCAAGACAGACCTATTTTTTAGCTATAACAAAGATACTTAAAAGGTTTACAACGAAACTAACAGCTTTTATTTTGCTGATCATGTTGAAAGCGGTTTAGGTGATGGTACTGTCCCTACATTTTCAGCAATAGTACCTGGCCTTAAGTGGTATTATGTAAGTTTATTAAATAAATAAAACAATTTTGCTAAAAAGTTAAAAATAAATTATTTGTTTTATATAAAGGAACACTAACAAGAAAAAGAAAATAGTAAACCATTAAAATTAGTTGAGCTTTGCTCAAATGTTAGATAGGAAAACCCTTTTTATGATTCTATTTTAGCTAATGGTGAATCAGGATAAACTCATTCAGAATATAGAGGTATTAATTGTGAGTGTTCTAATGGAGATAAGTAAGATATCTGTGGTCATACCTGCATGATTAATGATTCTTATTTCTTAGATTTCCTAGCTTAGTCTTTAGTAACTTTTTAAAAATCTAGCAAAAAGCCAAACTAATATAGTCTTGAAGAGCTTGAGAACCTCATTAGTACTTGTCCAACTTTAAAAATATGATTTAAGTGCCTTATTATTGATGATTGATAAACTAAATTATTAATCTTCATTTTTAATATGCATTTTGTATAATTAGATTATTTCTTAATAAAAATTAATTAGATTTTATTAATTTAGAAATGTTTGTTTTTACTTTAAAAAAATTGAAATAAAATGATTTTTATTAAATGATTTTAATTTTTACATTCAAGTCATAAAAATAATATATAAAATTTTTTATTTATATTTTGTAAGTTTATAAATGTATTGATATATCTATCTATATTATGCTTTAACTTTAGCAAGTATGTGGTATTAATTAATTTGTTCAATTTTATTTTTAATTTTAAATCAATCAATTATTTTATTTTTTGTTATATTTATTAGAAAAATTTAGAAAAAGTAGAAGCATTTTATTTAATATTTGTAAAGATAATTTGAGTAAAATAATTAAGCTAAGGAATTTGGGACTTTGAAAAAAAATGTTTGATTATTTATATTGAAGTTTTTAATTTAATTTTATGGTAATGATTTATTTATTAGTTCTATTTATTGATTGGATTTAATGCTAATTTTTTAATTTATTTTTAATACTAATTAAAAAAATTTTTAAAGTAGAAGCATTTGATATTTGAGAAAGGATAGAGAGAAATGGTTTTATAGAAATTAAAAAAATTAGACATATTTGGGAGCTAGGTATAATTTTTGTTAAGAGGAGAGAGGTAATACAAGACAGCATTAGGAGCATTTTTGACACTTTTAATATTTTCAATTCTCTCTTATCATTTTGTATAGAATATTATTGATGTCTATTGTAGAAGTTCCCCAAGAGTCTACTAAAAAGAAAGGCAAGTTGACAATCCATAGTAATTTGTTATGAATTCAACCACTCTTTAGTTTTCTTTTGGAATGGAATATCCACAGAATTTCACAAACTATATTGATCCACAAATTTACACAATTAAAGCCTATTAAATGTCAAAAAAGATAGTATTTAATCCAAATACTAATTAAAAAGATATAATTTGGTAAAAAGATTACTTCAAAATTTAGTAATGTGCTGAAGATAACTTCTAAAACCCAAGAACAAGAGAGAACTTTCTTAATAGCGGTTATTAAAATCTTTATTGTTTTGATAAATCTTCATAGTTGGTTATTTAAGGTGACTATCTTTAGGATAATTACGATTTAGTTTATATTGAAGTTTATCCTTGTTAAGAAAATTGTAAATCTTAATAAGAAATATAGAGTCTTTTAGGACTAGGCTATTTTGCAATTTATTATTCTGATATTATTGTTGATCCTTCAATTAAGGATTTTCCTTTTAAATTTTACAATCGAGACATATATTGGGCAACAAGTTTAAATAGTCCTCAAATAGCTAATTTATATTATAGAAACAATTATGTTGAAAGCGATTTTGGATGGATATTTACTGATTCTAATACTTAAAGATACCCATCTTTTAGTTATTCTGATCTTCAAGTAATTATAAAATTTATTTTTAAATTATTTTTTATCAATTTTTAGAAAGTATTTTTATTAGTTTAAGTGAAAAAAGCTTAAAAATTGTATTAAAATTTAGAAAGAAATTAAATAATTTAATTAATAAAAATAGAGTGTAGCAAGTTCTGATTTCTTTATATAAGTGATTATTAGGTTTGAAAAGTAAAAAGAGAACGTTATTTATAGAAGTTATGCCAGAATTCAGGACATTCTAGCTGATATAGGAGGGTTTGCTTAATCGCTAATTGCTATTGGTTTTTTTTTGAGCAAATTCATATCATAAGGAATGTTTTACATTTCTATTATAAATGAGATTTTTCCTTTCAAAAAGTAATAATAAGAAATTTAAAGTAAAAATTGCTCGAAAACATAAGAAAAGTTTTAATCGCCTTTAATTTTAGATAAAAATCCTTATTTTTAAGAGTTTGATGAAAAGGTAAAAATCAAATCAAATTTAAATATGAAAACTTCTAAAAAAATAGATTTATGCCAAAATGTTGATTTTTCTAAACAAAAGAGGTTGTCTAATTTATCATAATTTTAATAATAAAGATAAATTGGTTTAAATTAGAGTGTATTATCTCATGAATAAAGAAATTTAAGGTAGGATCCATTAAAAAATTACTTGAAAAATTAATAGTGTTTAAGCCAACTTAATGTTACAGATTATATAAAGATGTGTTTGTGGCCATTTAGAAATAAAAAAAATAGTAATAATAAAAGAATTCTTTAACTGAGCTTGCAAAGGCTTTACAATAAATTAGATCTAATTAACATTGTAACTAAATTAGAAGAAGTAGATAAGCTAAAAAAAATTTTTTTAAATGAAGAATAATAAAAGCTGTTTTAATTAATTAAATGTCCTACCATAATAGATGAAGAATTATGTCAGAATAGCAACTCTAATTAAAATGATGAATAATTAAATCGGCTAAATAAACTCGAAGAAGGGCTTAATGCTTACATAAATATTAAACAAAGGAATGATTTATCTAACATAGATTAGAAAATTTTAGAAAATATTGACCCTGAACTAATAAATTTATTTAACTAAAGTTAATAAACAAAATATTAATAAGAGTAAAAAACTACTCATAAAGTCAATTAAATTAATTAATCTTAATAACTATAGGCCTTTTTTAACTAAATGGATGCAAGTATTAATTTTTCTCCGATAAAGATAGATTATGACACTTAACTAGATTTATCTAAGTAATAATCTGAATATAAAAAACCAGATAAATTAATTTCATAAAATTAAAGCAAAAATCATAAATTAGCTATCAATAAGAATAAAGTGGATTATGGATATGATTAAGTAATCAAAATAGACTCTAATCAGAGCAATTCATAATAATAGAACATTAATCAAATTCTTAATAACAGTACTTCTAATAATGAATCTTCAATAATTGTTTTCTCATAAAAAACAACTTTAAATCATATTGAATGAATTATTAATTATCTTTTTAGTAAAAAATTTGTTTGCTTGATAAAACTAAATAAATGTAAAAAAATACAAAAAATATAAAATTATAAATAAATAACTGATTAAGCAATCAAACACTTCAATATTATTTTGTTTTTTAAAAAATTATACTTATCTATTCAATAGGATATAATAAATTTTTAATTGATTATATAACTTTTAATACAGTACTTTTTTATTTTTCATAAATCATAAAAATAAATTATATTTATTGTTTTAATATTATCTTTCCTAATATGTTTATTCTTGCAACTAGATATATATTGAATCAATTATAAAAATAAATAGAGCCAACTCTTTTTAAATGATAAAAAGTTGATTCTTAAAAAAAATGAAATTACTATAAAAACATCATTTCATTAATTTATAATTTGTACTTATATACTGATATTTATATATATTTAAGTATTTTAAAAATTTTCAACAAATTTTAATATTTAAAATTTTAGGATATTTGGTGAGTTAATATTTTATTTTGGAATCAATTAACTTAAAATATTCTATATTTAAAAATGTAAAAAAATATAAATTTTAGATTATTGATTATATAACTAATTTTTTGATTATTTTTTATTTAAAATAAATCAATTGATAAATATATAAATACATTTTATTTTGCAAAAATTCTTTGAAAATAATTATTTTCAATTTAATATGTAAATGACATTATAGGGCTTTTAAAAAAGATCCTTTAAAATTTATTAAATCGAATAAAGAATTTTCAATTTATTATATTTTTTTATATTGCAATAAACAATTGAATAATATATTTAAAAGTATATGTCAGAAAAATGATATTATATCAAATAATTAATAAAAATGATCTTTAAATCATGTTTTTTAGCTATAAAAATGTTTATTCTAATAATGTTTAAAGCTATTTTGAAAAATACATCTTTAGATTAACAATATTTACATATATAAATAATACTTTAATTCAAAATGTATTGATGCTCAATGCTTATGCTTATATATTGCCAACCCTTTCTAAGATAGTTCTTATTCCCATTATTTAGCTTCTTATTCATAAAGCTCTTTTAGCTTAACATTTCTAACCATTTTGACTTCTTTTAAAGCATATTTCATTTCCTAATCAATCATCTTTCTTGCGTATTTATTTTAATTAGCATTATCATATTTCACTTTTGTTTCGTGCCAATTGGTAATTCTAGATATGCCTTCTAATTTCTTAGAATATTACTCTGCTTACTAGTATTTTTCATTTAATTTAATAGATCTTTAAATATTTATCATTTTAAAAATATTTTCTTGAAGTTCTCTTAGAGTTATCTTTTTTACTTTAGTGTTTTTAAAATAGAAGTGTTTATCTAATTTTCAATTAATTTCTTTACCAAACAACCTTTTGAAACTCCTAAAATAAATAAATAAATTAATCATATTTTGAAATTTTGCTTTCTAGTTAATTGCAAAATAAACCTAACAACTAACACAAACTTTTTTTAGATTCATTAATCATCTTAACTGGTTTATAGGAAAGTGTTTCTTAAAAAAATATTTATTGAAAAGCACGGAAAAGTTAACTTTTTATGAATTAAAATGGAGAGATGATAACGCTTTTTTACAAAAGAAGTTAAATAAAAATCTTAGATAAAAAATATGCTGACTGGAATATTTTTATAAAAAGTAACTCAAAAATTATTTGAAATGGCATTTTTAAAATTTTATTGGCAATTATTTTTTGTAAAAGACATTGATTTATTTAAAATTATGTGAAGTAAGTACTAATTTTACTTTTTTGCAATTGCAATTTTAAAAATGCAAATGAAATTAACTAATTACAAAAAATTAAATATTAAAAGATATAAAATATGATGCATGAACTAACTATTAAAGTATTTTTATATTTTGATTGATTGTTTTTGTTTATTTTTATATAATTTTTATTATTTAGTTTTTAAATATTCTATTTAGTTTTTCATTTTGTTTTGTTGAAGTTAAATTTACTTAATTTTTCTTTTGCTATTTTTAGTGTTCTTTTATATCTACTTACTACTTTTTTCATTCTGATGTGCTCAATATATTTTTCTGACAGTTTTTTAGGATTTTTAACTTTTTAATCAGTTTCTCTTACTATGAATCTCAGTGGAGTGCCATCCAGACCAAATTCTTCAGCCATCTTTTAACGCATGAATCTCATGTAATTTGGTTTAAAGAGTACTTTGTCATTAACGAAAACTACAAATGTAGGAGGACGAGATTTTACTTATGAAACAAATCTAATTTTAAGTCTGTTTCCACCTTCTGTAGGAGCGTTTTAAACTTTTTTAAAGCGATTTAACCAATCATTTAACATACCTGTTGAAATACGAATATTCCATTTTTCATAAGCTTTTAAAACATAATTCATCATCTCCTCTTTATCGTTTCCATTATTCTTAGCACTCATACAATGTAAGTAAACACCTCTAACCTAGGCCAAGTGTTTTTCTAATTAGTTATTCATGTATCTTAAAGCCTTTTTTTTATATTCTTCAGGAACTAGATCCCATTTATTTACTACAAGGATAAGAGCTCTTCCCTAATCACAAACATACTAGGCAAGTGATAAATCTTAAGATTAGAAAGCACGAAGTGCATCAATCATACACACAACTACGTGAGATTATTTAACTGCTCTGATAGTGTCGTTTTAAATCTTCTTTTCTACTTCTGATACTTTTGTAATTTTCTTATCTATACCTGAAGTATCTACTAAATCAATTTTCCTTCCTCTATAAACCCATTAAACTTTAATTGCATCTCTTGTTGTACCAGCCAAATCATCAGCAATGACACGCTCTTCTTAAAGAAGGCTATTAACCAATGTAGATTTTCCACAATTTGAACGTCCAATAATTGATATCTAAATTGGTTTTTTCTTCTTATCATTTTAACTTGTAACTCCTTTATCTTCTTTTAAAAGATCATCTTTAGTATTTTGCAGAGTTTCAACAGGATCAAATTCGTTATCACTATCTAAATCTGAGTTATTTTCTGGATCTGGATTGGCTTTATCAAATTCTCTCTCCCAAGCTGTAATATCAATATCATCTGGTAATTCTTTACTTCTCATCAATTCCAATATTTCTTCTCTTTAAGTGATTCTAATTTTTTAGAATCTCTCTAAACGGCGCTGCTTTTTAAGCAAGAAATTGTCTTTAAAGTCTTGTGGAACCTCTTCGTCAATTCTACGAAGCAAATCAATTAATCCATCACCTTGATGTGCAGAAACAAAAAGAGGATCTCCTAAGCCTAATTTATAAACATCATTCATAATATTAGAATCTTCTATAGTTGTCTCATTGTCTGCTTTATTTGCGAGCAAAATTAGTTTTTTAATGAAAATATCTTTGTCTAAATCAGTAGCATTTTCATTCATTTTTTTTACATTTTCTTCTGATTTGTCTTACAGCAGTCTTCTTTTTAACCATTTTGCTAACTCTTTGTCTCTTGCAGTAATTCCTTATCTGGCATCTAGTACGAATAGTGTCAAATCACTATAAATCAAAGCTTGAACTGTTTGATCCATCATTTTTTATTTAATTTAAGTAGGCTTAAATCTATGAGGATCTTTTGGGAGTTTTTCAACACCAGCAGTATCTACTAAACGAATTGGATAACCTAAAATAGTTGTAATTTATTCTTTTCTGTCTCTTGTAAGACCAGGCATTTTATCTGTTAGCGCCTTACTCATCCCATCTTCACTTAATTTGTTAAATAAGGAGCTTTTACCAACATTAGGCCTACCTACAAAAGATATAGTATAAATATCATCTTTTCTTGAAAGATTGTCGTTATTTTCAAAAGAGAAGAATTTATAAGAGGTATTTAAATTTAAAGAATTAAATTTATTTCCTTTATTATTAACGCTAGCTAATTTATTGAAAGCTTGTGTTTGCTTGGATGCCTATTATAAAAATTTGTTTTGGTACCTAAATAAATTAATCATATTTTGAAAGAGAGATACAATGTATGTTATTAATTTAATGTATTTAATTTTAAATATTGGCAAATTCTTTTAGATCTTTCTATTTTTATCAAAAGTAGAAACAAATTAAATACCCTAAATATTCTCCTTGGCAAAAAAATTAATATTCAATCAATATCATTCTTTAATAATTAAAATCTGTTAAGAAGAAATAATATGATAAATATTGTTTGTAATTCTATCCAAATCATAAAAATATATTTTAATTAAAATTGATTTATTTTTATAAATTGAGTATTAAATATTAAACCAAATAAAAATTGTTTATTTTTAATTAAAATCAGTCAGATTAAACTCAAGTTGAGTAGGGATTGTTTAAAATATATTCATTTTTTATATATTTCCCTTTATATTTATTAACCTGTTTATTAAATTTCCAAAATAGTAAATTTTTTTACC
The DNA here is from genome assembly GCA_000231845.2 of Tetrahymena malaccensis 436. Classification (NCBI taxonomy): domain Eukaryota; phylum Ciliophora; class Oligohymenophorea; order Hymenostomatida; family Tetrahymenidae; genus Tetrahymena; species Tetrahymena malaccensis. The sequence goes on from JH719967.1 coordinate 697,482, forward strand.
ATATAAAAATGTAAAAATGAAGTGTAAAAAAATACTTAAATTCTTTGGTTTTATAAATAATTGATAAAAATTAAAGCAAAGGAATTCTGTCTAATTTTTTATATAAATATATAACTTAATTCCTAATTAAATTACCAAATTTTTTTATTATAAATTGAACAAAATCTAAAATTGTTTTAACGATCTTTTTTTAAGAAAAAGTAATTTTCATAGATTTGAAAGTTAATTTTTTTTAGTTTGATTAAAATAATTGTAAAAAATTATATTATTTTTTTCTTCTTCTGCAACATTTTACTAAATCTTTCCACCAATACTATTCAAACTATGACAATTTGTTTAATATTTTAGTATATTTTCTTTTGATTAATCTTAAAATGAGCAACAATTATTCTTCTAAGCATTATAAAAGACATTTTTTTCTTGATTGCACTGAGTTAAATCTTAAAAAACAATTGGTTTAATTTACTCTGTTTTTAATCTCATTTAATTTTAAATTTTTAATTGATTTTTTTTTTCATTTACAGAAACTTTGCTATAGGTTCCTTCACTTTCTTGATTGATTTAAAGATTAGTATTATATAATTCAAATACAGACAAAAGATTAGGGTCAACCATTTAAATAATTTTTACATCTAGTTAAGTGTGTTTTGATTTTTATTAAATATTATTGTAAGCTTCTTATGCATCTATTACCTTTTACAGAGGTGTTCTACTATCCCAATATAATAAATCTATTTCTTATCTATTTGAATTATTTTAAGTTTCGTTAGAATCTTATATTAGGTCTGTATGAATAGTAGGTTTCGGAAGATAGTCAAATAATTTAATTTAATCTTAATCTAATAGTAACCTTTTTAACTTTTCAACTTCTATCAGTCTCTTCAATATTTGCAAAATATCTAAGTTGTTGTAGAGCTTGTTAATGCTATACTCGATAACTTTCTTTTTCTGCCTTAAATCTCCGAAAGGGAAAAATATAGACTTAATATAATCCCAAATACTTAGCTACATACTCTTTGTTTATTTTTCTAGTAAATCATTGAAATTCTTTTCTTTCTTCTTTTAACTGTTTTAGTTTATTTTATTTATTTTTTAAATCAATTTAGGGGATATCTTCTATTTTTTAATGATTTTCTCATCTTTCTAAATTTTATTTTGCTCTTATAAAAAGGAAGCTAACATAAAAGTTTGATTTTAACTACTAGACGTCGATTTTTTAAGTTCTCGTGGCTTGAATTGAGAAGATATAGTCTTACTTTTGGTTTAAAAGTTAATAAATTAACTTTAATTTTACTCTTATTTTAAATGAGAATCTGTATTTTTTATGAATATTTGTTTAGTGTCATTTGCTTATGTTGAGCTAATTCGTTATAATTAAGATGTTTCTACATATTAGTTATTATTATTATTAATATTACTATTTTTTTATTTTTTATTTAATTTAGAATTGCAACATCCCTTAACTTTTTATTTTTTTTTTGTAGGATTTTGCTAAATTACTTCAGGCTCTTCATAATTAAAAACGGAATTGATTAACTATTAGTTCAATTATAATTATGAAACTTTAGTACAAACTAAAAATCCAATTGCTAATAGACTCTGTGAAAATCCACCTATTTCTGATATTATACTGCTTATATCTTGGTATTTTCTGCTATAAGAGTTTTCTTTCTATTTTTCAAATTTAAATGTGAGAGTCAAGAAGTATTATTGAAAGTTTGGTGGATATAGCTTATTTTAATAGAAAAATATTATTAAGAAGATTAAAAATAAAAACTATTTTTTAAAGTAAATGGAAATAGAAATTAAAAATATAAAAAGTAGAAAAATTAATTACAAAATTCTCATAAAAACTGTAAGAAGGGAATTTTTATATCTCTTTATCTGACATAACCCACCCAAAATCACTATAAATGTAATTATTTCTGATAAAGATAATTACATCTTAAGGCATCTAGAGACTTGTAGGCCAGTACATATTTCTTGCATAGATCTAAAAAGGATCCTCAAATTATGTAGGATCTACATAAGCATCAGACATGTAAAGAGCAATTCCTGATTTTAATAAAAAGTAATCTATTACTTCCTTTGGCTTGCAGTTTGTTTGGCATTATTTAAATATGAACTAAATCTACGAGAAAACTGGTGAAGGAAAGTCTCCTTGAATGGGTAATACTGCATCAGGAGGAAGACAGTACATATTTGTATAATTAATAGCAGAAAAATATTATTAATTCTTAGGATTTTAAAAGTTTTAAGAAGTGCAACGTTATAGAGGTACATCAGTATATTTCCATGTAGTTTAATTTTATTAAGTAGAGGAGTTATAAGTAGTAAATTTCTGCTAGAGCTAAGCTTATACGGAATAAATACTTTCATCAACATAGTAGTTTTTAGTGATCGGATCTTGCATAGCAAACGCCAAAGGAAACGATTAGCTAGTTGCTTCAAATAAAGCTGGATCATTCACTTATCTCTCAGTAAATATAACAGTAGGATTATTCCTTTTAATAGCTGTTGCTAAAGTAGAAATTAAACGAGCTATGATAAAACCAAAAATCAAGATAGTTATTATAGAACCTATATTTGACTAATATGTTTGTGCGCCATTAAATCTTAAATTTATCTTACTTCCAAATAAATCAATTTGTTTAATCATCTTTGACTAATATTAAAGTTATTTGATTTTAATTATGATAAAAATTAATATTCTACTTTGGCTTAAGATGTTAATTTTTTTTAATATAACTTCTAGATAGATAGATAGATAGATAGATAGATAGATAGATAGATAGATAGATAGATAGATAGATAGATAGATAGATAGATAGATAGATAGATAGATAGTCAATTAATTATAAATAAATAATTATAGAAACCAACTAAAATCAGATTATTTCATTTAATATAGAATGACTTTTAGTTTTAAAACAAACAAAAAAAATAAATAATCCTAAAAATATTTTAATAGAACAAACTATATTTAAATTTAATCATAAAATTTTTTTTTTGTTTCTAATATTAAATCAAAATAACTGGTGGAACAATTCTAAGTTATAAAATGAAGATAATCTAATAACAAATTATGAAAAAAGAAACACACAAGGAAAGTTAATTTTTTAAGCTTTAATATTTTTTTGGTTTATTCTTAAATGTTTTCAGAATAAAGGACAAAAACAATAAAAATTTCTTAGAAGAAAAATAATAAACAAAGTAAATATTTGAAAATGAGGAAATAACAAGCTTATTAATTATTTTCGTTAAAATTATTTTTTGAGTCATTCATTAAGTGACATAATTTAAATAATCTTATTTGAAATTAAATTATAAAAATATAAAAGAAATAACAATTAAATAGAAAATACTTCGTATTTTTAATACCTCAAACAATAATTCTTTTTATATTTTAGCATAATTTTTTAAATAATAAGTTATTATAACCAAGCTAGTTAAAAAATAATGAATAGTTTTAAATTTCAAAAATTTTATTTTTCAAATGAAAAAAGTATGGATTTATTTTGTTGGAAAAAAATGTATTTTGAAAAGTACTGCTTTCAAAATCTAATTTAATATCTAAAATCGAAATTATTTAGAAAAGATTATTGTATTTAGAATCAGTTTAAAATTAATTACAAAAAGAAAGCTATCTTGTTATTTAGATTCACTAGTTTTGTTCATAATTTTGTAATTTATTTTATCAAATTTTTATTGGAAATTAATTACTTTTCTCCTCATTTAATTGTTAAGAATTTACATTTTTTAATTACTGATAATTATAATATTTTCTTCTTTAATTATAAATAATTATGAGTAGCTAACATTTGTTTTATACTTAAAAGCGCCAAGTATATATTTTATTAGTCTATAATATAAAAATATACTAAAGCATTTTACTCATTTCATTTTTAAAAACTTTTGTAAAATGATATTTAAATAAGTAAGATTTTTATTTAATAAAATAAATTAAGCATATTAACTTTTAATATAATACACATAGTTATTTGAAAAATAATATGAATTTAGGTAAATTATATAAAAAAATTTATTCTAGGTACTTTACACTTAAAATAATAATTGCGAGCTTAAAATATTTTATAATTTAGGTAATTAGCAATAAATTAGGAAATTTATCTAAAAAAGTCAAGGTATGCATACAAAAATTTAGCAAAAATCTTAGTTATATTTCATCTATCATTAATAGCTGTATTGAAAAATTTTTAAATAATATTAAAATATCAAAATAACTCTAGCTTAAAGCTTAAAATGCAATAAGAATAATTTGAAAAGGTTTAATCATTTTAAAATCAAATGCAAACATTTTATTAATATTTCAAACATATTTTTCAGTTTGTGTTTCGATAATGATAATAAAATTTTTTAAATGATTAAAAACGTATAAATAGATTTAAACAAATGAAAAAATAAATTGTTAGAAGAAAATTCTATTCTAATAATGTATTTTTATGAATTTTATCTAATCCAAATTGATATTTTATGATAGAAATAATTTTAAACTCAATTAATGAGTAAAAATTTTCATAATTATATAATATGAATAAAAGTATCATTAAAATAAAAATTAGAAAATAATAAAAAAAATGTTAAACAAAATATTCTAAAGATTAATTGTGAATCAAAAAATATAAAAACTATTTTATGAAAGACTGAAATAATATTTATTTTCTTATTCTTTTTGATTGCTTTTCACTTTTTGTCATTTAAACATATTGATTTTTATCTTTATAAGTATATTTGTTTTAATAATTTTTTGTTACTTAGTTTCTCGTATTTTAATAGATTTTTATTACATCTTTTTTTCTTGTAAAAATGAGTTATTATATTATTAATCCATCCATAAACAAAACTTATTTATTGATTTCTTATTTTAAAAAAATACAAATACTCATTTTAATCACAATACATTTATTTGAGAAGAGATTCTCTATCAAATATATGTGTGATTTCTTTTACGCAACAAATTTTTTTATTTTTTCATATTTAAATTATCTTAGAAATAAGATTGTGTTTTTGATGTAATAATTTTTTTGCTTTCAATAAAAACTAAAATTTATTCAACCCTAGTATGAAATGGTTTTATTTTACATACTAAAAAACCTGAAGTATATGTAAAAAATTGTCTTAAGTTAATATTTAATACATTTATTTCTTTTAAATTTTTTTAAAATTTAAAGCATCATATTAATATTATAGATAATAGGTAAAAAAACATGAAAAAATATATCAAATAAATAACCTAAATTTATAGAAAGGTAATTAGCATTTTTGTAGTAAAATTTGATTCAGTAAAGAAAATTTGTTGTAATTTAATTTGTTATTATCCTTATCATAATTTAGAAAGTTAATTATCTTTATTTAAGTTTCTTTTGTAAAACACTAGTTAGCTTTTTTCCTCTGAAGGAATTTCAGTTTCTAAATTAGTATCAGGTACATAGTCATATTTTTTATCTTGACATGAATTATTGCTTGGCCTCATATCTAGCTATCTGCCCGTAAATACTTCTTTGATTTCATCTTTTTACTCATATGGAGAATAAATATTCTCAATAAGATTAGGATCAAGCATTGATTGAGATTCCTAAATACTTTAAGACCTCTAACTCATTCTCTCAGAATTCATTTGCCTTGAAGTAAATTCATTTGAATAGTTGTCTAGAAATTTTCTTTTTAATTTTTTCTTTTCCTGATAACTTTTAGTGTCAGTTTGTTTAATACTTTCTTTCAAAGATTAAGACTAGCCAACATTTTAATGCTCAATTTCAAATATACTTATAAGATTAGGGTCTATCATTTCAATTATCTTTTCGTCTAACTAGCTATATTCGTCCTTTTTTTAAATGTTTTTATATGCTTCATATGCATCTTTTGCTTTTTAAAGTGGGGTCCTATTATCTTAGTAAAGCAAGTCTATTTCGTTTCTTTTAGAATCAACAAGTGTCTTTTGCTTGTCTAAAACTAAACAAGATTGGATTGTGGGCTTTGGTAGATAATCAAACAGTTTTATTTGGTCTTTATCTAAAAGTAATCTTTTTAGCTTTTCTACCTCAATGAGTCTCTTTAAAATTTATAAAATGTCAAGATTATAGTATAATTTATTTAAACTATATTCTATCACTTCCTTCTTATCTTTTAAATAACCAAACGGATAAAATATTGATTTGATATATTCCCATATACTCAATTTCATACTTTTTGTTTATTTATCAAATAGCTCATTAAATTGGCTTTCTTTAAGCTTTTAACTTTAATCCTTCAGTTTCTTGAGCTTATTCTGAATTTTACTTTATTTAGGATCTAACGCATAGCCATCGTTATCATCTACATTTAAGTTCTCCTTTAAAATAGAATTTAGCATCATATTTTAACCTATGCAAATAGGTGATTTTACATTTTCAATATTTTAATTGCCTGTCTAAGAATTTTGGTTATTATAATTAATTTTATTTGTAATAGTATCTCTTTTTTTCAAATCAACTTTAGATAATTTCTTTTCTCTAACTGAAATAGTTTCTTGAATTTAATTAATAGAATGGTTATTGACCTAATTAATTTCTTTTTCTAATTACTCAACATTTTACTTTGAATTATTATTTTAATTGCTAGAATTATCAGATTCGTCATAGTTAAATACTGAATTGATTAGCTATTAATTCAACTATAATTAAGAAATTTTAGTGCAAATCAAAAATCCTATTGCCAGCAAACTCTAAGAAAATCCTCCTATTTCTGATATTATACTGCTTACATCTTAGTACTTTCTTCTGTATGAGTTTTCTTTTTACTTTTCAAATTTGAAAGTAAGAGTAAGAAAGTATTGCTAGAAGTTTGTAGGATAAATCTAATTTATAATATTGTAAGTAAGTAAGTAAGTGAATAAATAAATAAATAAATAAATAAAATTATTTTCTTTTTTAAAATTTAAAGAGAAAAAATATTAATTCTTACGAAATTTTCATAGAAACTGAATGAAGGAAATTTCTATGTTTCTAAATCTGACATTATCCATCCATAGTCGCTGTAAACATAATTATTTCTTAAAAAGACTATTATATCTTAAGGCATCTACAGGCTTGTAGGCCAGAACATATTTCTAGCATAAATTTAAAAAGGATCTTCAAATTATGTAGGATCTACATAAGCATCAGACATAAAAAGAGCCATTCCTGATTTCAATAAGTAATAGTTTATTTCTTCATTAGACTTACAGTTAGTTTAGCATTACTAAAATATGAACTAAATCTATGAGAAAGTTGGCGAAGGGAAATCTCCTTCGATTGGAAAAGTTTAATCAGGAGGAAGACAATACATATTTGTATAGTTAAAAGCTGTAAAATATTGTAAATTCTTAGGATTTTAAAAATTTTAAGAAGTACAGCGCTTTAGAGGTATGTCAGTATATTTCCATGTAGTTTAGTTTTATTAGGTTGTTGAGTTGAAAATAGTAAACTTTTGTTAGAGCTAAGCCTTTACAGTGTAAATGCTTTCATCGACATAGTACTTTTTAGTAACAAGGTCTTCCATAGCAAAGGCTAGAGGAAATGATTAGCTAGTAACTTCAAATAGAGCAGGATCATTCACTTATCTTTCTGTAAAAATAACAGTAGGATTGTTTCTTTAGGATGCACTAATTATAATATTAGTAAGGCGAAATAAAATAAATCCTATTATTACTAATGTAAAAATAGATCCTAGCTTAGATTGATACGTTGGGGCTCCATTAAACCTTAGATAGATCTAACTTCCAAATAAATCAATTTTTTGAAGCATTTTGCTTAATTTATATATCTATTTTTTTTTTGCTATTTGTTTGTAAATTAATCAATATATAAAAAATATTAGTCTAAATTTTAATTAATATTGTGCAAGTAATGAAATAAATATGCACTTATTACAAAAATAAACAAAATTCATACAAATAATAACATGCTAAATTACTAAAGTTAAAAAAGTAATAATTGTTGATTAAAAAATTCAGTATATAATTTACCATTATTTTAAAATTAAATTATATAAAGATAATTCCATATTACATTTATTAAAAGACATATATTTTTACAGAATAATTAATTTTTTTTTATTATTTACTCTCTCTTAGCAGAATAATTTGTGTTTTTCTTAATGTTTAGAAACAACAATAACTCATTGATTTTTTTGTTGTAGAAAAAGAAAAATTTTTGTTGTTTGAAACCAGTTATTCATAATTTTTATATTTTTATAATTCTATTAAAAATTAAATAAATAATATTTTTTAAAAAATAAAAGATATAAATAATTTATACATTTTTTTGTATAAAAATTCCTTCATTTTTTAGTATTTTAAATATGAATTTCAATTTTGGTTTAAAATAAAAATGTGGAAGTCATATAAACAAAAATAACACTTTTAAATTAAAAATAAATAATTATTCAAATATTTTTGATTAGAAACTCAAAAAATAATATTACTATTAAAAATCAATTTCACTTTAAATAGCCTCCTCAAATAATTGAATTTTTAAATATTATTCTATGTATCAAATTTATTTTTTGTTTTTTTTAAAAAATATCAAAAATTATTTTATGCAAAATAAATGATTTACTTTTTGAAAAGCACAACATTAAATTTCAAACAATTTCTTTTTTGATTAAATTAAAAAAAATATTTTAAGCAATTACTTAATTTGTAAAGGCTATGTTTATGCTTAAAAGAGATATGATAAAATAAATTTAATTATTAAATATAAAAATATTCAGAAACAAATCATTTCAATGTAGATAACTAGTTTTTATTATAAACATATTAATTTTAAAACTTAAATTTTTATTTTTCTTCATCAGCTACTCCAGTAGTAAAGTTATTTGTGATACAGCTGCGATAGCTATTATAACTAATATTTTACTCGAGTTTTCGATTCGATAACTCATCCGATTCATCTAATTAATGCTATTGCCTAGAACTTGCTAAGGTTTCTTATCTTCTATTTTATAAAGTCTAGAAAATATTTTAATTAAAAACAAAATTTGTCTATTTTTTTAAGTTTAAAATATCTTTTAACTAGGCAAATTATTAATCTTAATTTTGATTTGTTTAGCTGCTCGTTTAGATTTAATCTGTAATTTTTTCTTACTCAAAAAACTAAATTAAATTTGGATCAAGCATTTCTATAATTTTTTAATCTAGATCTGAATATTTTTTCTTGTTTAATATAATTTTATAGGCTTAATATGCGTCTTTTACCTTCTAAAATTCAGGTCTATTGTCTTAATAAAGCAAACTTATTTCTTAATTTTTTTAATCATTCAAATCACTTTTTACCTGAGCAACCAAATCAAAATGAATTTTAGGCTTTGGGAGATACTCAAATAGCTTAAGCTATTCCTAATCTAAAAGCAGTCTTTTTAATTTTTCAATTTCTATTAATTTTTTCAAAATATTGATAATATCTAGGTGATAGTATAGCTTTTCAACGCTATAATTTATAATTTATTTCTTTTTCTTTGATTTCCCAAACGGGAATATGATAGATTTGATTTAATCCCAAATACTCAGTCTCATACTTTTTGTATGTATTTTGAATTACTCATTAAATTTATTTTCAAATATGGCTTATTATTTCTCTAAAGATTCTTACTATTTCAAATTTTTGGGAGATTTGCTAACATTTTTAATCTCATCTTTCATGCTTGATTGGAGTTTGAAATTCTCAATTTATTTCTCATATTATGATAAATTTTATTTTTATTTAAATACAGATTTAGAAGAACTAATTATTGTTGCTTCTTGTAAGGGAGATTTTTATTTGATTAATTATTTTTAATTATCTTAATTAAAAGTCAAATTCTTACTTTTTTATTTCTCTCTTAGAGATTAATAATTGGGAGGACTTTTCTCTAAATTATTAACTCCTTAAAATTTTGCATCTTCATTTAAATTTTACTAATCCTATCTAGGTAAATTTGATTACTAAAATTTGTTATTTTATTCACCTGCTTCCTCATTAGAATCATAGTAATTAAACACTGAATTTATAATTTCTTAATCAAATTACAATTATGAAAGTTTTCTGCATAACAAAAAACCTATAGCCAACAATGTTTAAGTGAAGCCTCCTATCTAAGAAATAATATCAAATATATTCTAATATTTCCTTTAATACTCACTCTCTTTTTATTTCTCAAATTTGAATGCCATGCTCAAAAAGTAATCTTAAAAGTTAGGAGGATAGGTCTAATAATAATTTTTTTTTTTAATAATTAAGCATTCTTTTTTCAAGTGATAAATAAATAAACATGGCAATTTTTTTAAACTTAAAAATTAAAAATAAAATTAATCTTATTTTACAAAACTTTCGTAGTAGCTGTAAGAAGGAAACTTTTAGGTATAGATGTCTGATGTCACCCATCCGAAATCACTGTAAACATAGTTGTTTCTAATATATATAATAACATCTTATGGCATCAAAAGACTAGTGGGCCAATACATATCTCTTGAGTAGATTTTGAAAGGGAATTAATTGGCCTTGGGATCTACATAAGCATCTGATAGCTACATACCAAAACCCGATTTCATCAAATAGTATTTGATTTAATCGGGAGACTTGCAGTTATTTTAACACTCTTTAACTTGAAATTATATTTAAGAGAAAATTGGAGAGGGAAAATCTCCTTATATAGGAAGTGCGATTTCAGGAGAAAAGCAATACATGTTAGTGTAATTTAAAGATTAGTAATAAACTAAGTTTTCAGCATTTTTAAAGTTATCTAGGGTACATCTTTAAACAGGAATATCTGTTATATTCCAAACTACATTATTTTCTTAGGTTGTAGAGTTAAACACCACATACTTTTGTAGCAGCTAAGCATGTACAGTATAAATACTCTCATCAACATAATAATTTCTAGTAACGGGATCCTCCATAGCAAAGGCAAGAGGAAAGGTCTAGCTAGTAGCTACAAAAAGCTCAGGATTATCAACTTACCTTTCATTAAAAATTATGCTAGGATTATTTCTCATATACACTCCTATCAAGATAAATACCAAACGATAAAATATAATTCCTATAATAATAAGAGTCAAGACAGATCCAAATTTAGTTTTATATGATTATTAACCTTAGAATTTGATATGAATTTGGCTTCCAAACATATCAAATTCCTTAATTTTGCTAAAAGCATTTTTCATTTTTATAATTCTTAATTTAAAAAAGCTGATATAGTTAGATTATTTTTCTTTTTTTTGTTTTTTTCAAGATTATTATTACCTTATATGACGATTAATTTTTACAAAATTTATAAATAAAAAATTGCTATTGAAAATTATTTGGTTTATTGTTGGTTTATTAAAAATTATGATAAAATTAACAATTATCTCTAAATTGAAAGTTATAATTTGGATGTAATTTCTTTTGTAAAAAAGTAATCCATAAACCATTTAATTAAATTTTCTCTGGAAATCAGTGTAATTAAAGGTATTATTTACATCTTGTAAATTTTTTAAAAAAATAAAATTTTATAAAAAAAACATATTTTTGTTTAAATAGTGATATAAACCCCAGTTCCAAGTTCCAGCTTTATTTTGAAAGATGAACGATTATAAAAATTTTAATATAAAATAAACAAATAAGAATTAAGAAAATTTTGGTTGTTAGCTCATAAACTCTACATGTGTTTAAAGTTAAAAATGCTAATGAAATAAATAAATAAATATTTTTTGTAATTTCTGAAATATATTAGACTCATCTAAAAATTAGTTAGGGTTATTCCTTTCATTCATTTTTCATTTCTTTTATTTGGAAGAATTCATCACCTTAAATAGAAAAAGAATTTAAATAAATATTAGGAAAGCTGAGTAACAAAGTAAGTATATTAATAAATAATTAATTACCTTTTCGATCATAGAAAAGCTCTTTGATTGATCTTTTGTTTTTGAAGTATTGTTTGAGAAATTAAAATCATATTTTAATCCTTTTGTGTAAAAAAAGCTATCTAGCTCCTTTTTTTGCTAGCTACCTTATATTTACAATTGTTTGTTTTATTTACTATTCTCTTACTGTTGATTTTTATTTTAAAATGATCCTCTCTCAGAGTTTTATTTTTTTTATGTTTAAACATTTTTTTAGTCTTTATTTTTCAAATCTGACTAACGTGTGAAATTATTCATGATTTCAGATTGATTTATTTGGCTAGTTGTGATATCATATGAAGTATCGTCTTCATCTCTCAACAAATCTCTAGTCCTATTTCCAATACCTCCATATTCTCCTTTCTTAGTATAGGAATCTTCCTATTTATTTGCAGAAGATTAAGGAGTACTTCTTTCAATTTGCTGGTTTCTATTTGTAGGCGAAGTCAATTTATTTTAAATTTATTACTTTTTTTATTTCTCCTCTTCTTTTTTTTTCTAAATCAAATCATTAATATTAACTTTAGTGTTGTTATATTTTTGTAATACTTTTTGAATTTCTTCTTCATCACTGTCAGAATCATTAAACTTTTTGTTGTCTTTCAAACTAGCTCTCTAATTCGTATTTTGTGATTATATTATTTAATTAATCATGGGTTTATTTTATTTATCTTCTTATATTTTATCATCACTATTAAGCTAATTAAGTAAATTATTAGTATTACTAATATTTCTTTATTATTATTCTCTACTCATAGACCTACTTACTATCTCTCGACTGAAAGAGTCTGTATTATTCTCAGCAGTCATTATTCTTTAGTTAAGTCTCATAATATCTGAATCATCTCCTAGTGAAAATATTTAGTTTCCTTTATTCTTAAATTAGTTAATCCTATTATTTTTAATAACATGTTCGTCAATAGCTTCTTATTCTATTTAATCATATTCTTATTAATTGCTCTATTCTTCATCTTTTCTGTAGTAATTGAACTAATTCTTCTGAGCTGAATCGGGATCATCATTAAAAGTATCATTCATATTCATATTTTAGTATTTTCTGCTGTAAATATCAACTCCTTATTGATTCTTTTCGCTACTATATGGTGAAAATTTTTAGTTTTAAGGGGGCAAAGTCTTAAATTATTGTTCTCCAACACCTTAACTTGAAGCAGATTTATTGTATTCTTTGAAAGATTCATATTTTCTATTAAGTTTCTCTTCGAATCCGTTATTTGCTTCTTCTAGCTGCTACTCAGTTTATTGAATAAATTTTTTTAGGCGTTCTCTTCTTTATTCTAGGTGATTGGCTAAATTTTCATCTACTTATTCAGAAGTTGGGCTTTGAATATTTCGCTTTTGAATTTCTTCAAATCTATTTAAAGAATTACTCTTTTGTAAACGAGGTTAAGACTTTTCAATACGGTCTTCATTTTACTCCTTCATTAAATTATTATGTTAATCATTCTCCTCTTATGATTAAAACAAATTATTTGGTTCAGTTTTTATGTCATATTTGACATCGAAACTTCTTCTCTTAAATGAATCTGAATGTATGGACTGTTAATTATCATAGCCGAATACATTTTATTATATGCTGTTCTAATCAAAGGCATTCTAAACACTTCTTAAATTCTGTTTAGATGTTTTTTTTGCTGAATTATTAGACAAACTATCTCTATCTTTAGGATTATAAAACTTATTAGGTCTTTCTTAGCTTGAATTATATTCTGCAACAGAATTTTATCTCATTTGTTGTTTGTGGGCAACTTGAGGGGAACTAAATTAGTTAACTCCACTTGGAGGTTTTTAGTTAAAAATATTCTTTCTTTTAGAAAGCAGTTCTTCAATTGACTCATTTAATGAATCAGTGTTCTAGCTCCTGTCATGTTCTTTTTTCTTATTATTGCTAAAATCTTATTAAACTTGATTACTTTCCTATGAAATTTCCCTGAAATTTTAAGTTTAAGATGAAAATTTATAAGATTAATCATCTTGATAATGCTGTTCTCTTTTCAAATAATTCTGCTATTATTGCTATTCATCTTCTTCTATCTATTTTCTTTGTTTTAATTTTTCACTAATCAATGTATACTTCTCTGCTAAATTGCTATTTCTTTCTTTTCCATGATTTGCTTATGAAACATTACTGCTGCTATTTCTACTGTGCTTAATAGTAACTGCATTATGTTAATGTTATTCCTCATCTTCAACTACCTAATCAAACTATCTATCATTTCTTCTTTCTAATACATTCTCTTCCTTTTTAGGACTTATTCTTAACGCATCATACATACTTCTAGGATCCATTTTCATAATTTTTTTTTCAATAGAGAATTATTGATCTTATAATTATTTTATGATCTATTATAAATGATAAATAAACATTTAAAATCTTGTCAAATTAATTTACATTTTATAACTTCTCAAATTAGCTAGACATTTGATTGGCTAACTTTACTTCTATTTTATCAATGGATTAAGTCTTTTATTGATCATAGACGACAGTAGAATGTTGTTTGATGTCACTCTTTTCATTTTTTTCTAATCTATTGAAACTCAGTTGAAAGTGATATGCTAAAAATAATAATTAAATTACTTCTCCACCTTTTCCATAATTAAATTAGAAATATATTTGAGATCTTAAATGTCTTTTTTCTACTTTTGTTATTCTCTATCATCTTATTTGGTGTTCTATTCCGAATACTCGTAATGCTAGAGTCTTTCTTCAATTTCTAATAAAATATTTAGACATTTTTTAATATTTAAAGAACAAGCAAATTACTTTAGGTAAACTCGTTAAAAGAAGACTTAGTCTTTGTACTTAACAGCTCAAAATAAGCACTAAGTTCTGTTTTTTAAAGGTCAAATTATTCATTAATACTGCTTCTAAATTCTTAAAAATGAGTGTATAGCTATCTATCTTTTTATTAACTTTCAATCTCCCCCTTTGTTAAGTAATTAATTAAAATATAACAAAAATAAGGTAAAATTTAATTACCTTCATCCAGTACAATAGCTCATTCTTAAGAGAAGATATTTTTTCTTCAAGCTTGTTTTCCATTTATTTGAGGTCAATTGCTATTTCTGACGAAAACTCTTCATAATTGGCTTAGATCTTTTTATCAAAATTGTCTACTAATTTCTCAAAATCTCTTTGCTTTTAGTTGAATTTCTTATTTAGATTACTTTCCTAATTAAGCTTAATAAAAGATGATATTGAATAAAAATATGTATATTTCAAATAATCATTCATTTACTAGCTTGTCATCCACATCAAATTTAGAATCTAAAACTTTAAATTTCATATCAATGTCAAGATATATTTTGTCTTTGAAGGTTTTCAAATCTTCTTCCTTTTTAAATAAAAACTTGATAAATTATCTAACTTTAATTTAATCTAACCTGGTTGTCTACACATGTTTGTAATAATTTATTTATCTTTTAAAATTTGTCCGTTTTCTCTTAAATCCGCTCCATTTGATTCTCTACTAATTCCAATCTTTCTTTAATTTAATCACTCTCAACTAAAGTATCAGTCAGCTTTTTTAGCTAATCTTCTAAAAATTGGATATAACTCTCTTTATCTCCAGATGAAAATTTTTTCTTATTGTGTAAATTTTCATATGATTGCTGCTTTTGAGTATTTATATCTCTGTTCATTAAATGTCTTGGTCAATATAATCTACTTATTTTAGTTGTAATTTCAAAATTTTGATTTGTTAAAAAAATTATATTTGTTTTAAATTACTATAAATAATTCGCAACTTTATTTAAAATTCACAATTATTAATTTGAAAATATCTTATTTTTTTATTCAAAGATTGATTAATCTCCTCAGATTTTATTTACATCTTTAATAAATTAATAAATAATTGATCCACTTTTTAACTATTAAAATCTTACTACAAAAATAAACCAGTTAAGAAAAAATATTTTGATTGCAAAATAAATTTAAAAAAAGAATAGGTAGGTGGTGATATTTTCTAAAATGAATTTAAAGAATTATTGGCAATTCTATTCATTTTTAATTATTTTCAACTGAATTTTCAAAGAGATAACCTTGATATATAATTGAAACAAGTAAATTATAAACTCCTATTTATTTATATTCTAGTTTCTTAAATCATACAAATAAAAAGTTGAATCAATTAAAAATATTCTTCCAAAAAAAATTTTATCTTAATTAAAATTGTAAATAAAAAATAACAAAAAAATGTTAATTTTGCTAATATTGAATTTTTAAATAAATTATTTTATATTGAAATATGAATTCAATTTATATATTAAATAAATGTTTTTTTTAAGTAATAATATAATGTTTAATTAATTTTTTCTAATATCTTTAAAATCTTGATGAGATAAACATAAATTTTATTTTAATACTAATAGCAGATAATTAAAGTTAATCAAACCCAACTTAGAGTTAAATCCTATTTAACTAATCTTGGGCACTTATAAATTATATTGAGGAATTTATGAACTACTTCCTAGGCATATAAATCTATACTATTAATTATTGAAAATAATAAAATTATTTAACATAAAAGTAAGAATTACTCTACAGCTAAAGAAAAAATATTAAGATTCATAAATTTTTTTAAAAGACAACAAAACTAAATTATGGAGTCGTGTTATATAAAATTGTAGCTTTTATTTTAAAAGTTAAAATAAAAATAATAAATTCGAATATAAATAAATTTTACTTTATTCTTATCTTCAATATTTTAAGATTAGTGATTTATTTTAAACCAAATCCTAAATTTATAAAAGAATCCCCATCTATTTGATTGCTTCTATTTTTTAATAAAATTTTATTTAAAAAATATATAATATAATGAATATTATAGTTTATTATTTAAGTAGATAATATACTCTAATTATAAATTAAGGTATTCTATATTTATATTTTGCTTCAATCCATTTATAAGTCCAGTAACTCCTACACTGCCAACTGAATTCAAACTTAATTTTTGTGAAAATTTAATTAATTTAGATTTAAAATAATATTTTAATTATTTTTATACGAAAAATCAAGTGTCAATTTTTTTAGCTTTTTAGACTAACCCAAAGCCAAACCTGTAGAGCTTGCTCCTTCATCACCAATATTGTTATGGCTAAAATGATTATTTTATTACAGAAAATATCATTTAGAATTGATTTACCATAAAAACAAAGATAAACTTGATAAATTTTATGCTTTAGCTATTCCTTCAATAAGCTTTAGAGCTCCATCTTTGTTTAATTTATTGTCTCTATATTCAATTAATTTTTTTAAATAATATTCTTAAAAATTATATTTTACGTTAACTCAATCACTAAATTTTCTAGGTTTTAGCATTATTCAAACCCCTAACCAAGACTTAAAGCCCCTGTATCTCCGATTTGATTGTCTCTATTTATAAATTTAAAATGAAAAATCTAAATAATATTTTGCAAACTTTAAATCAAAAAATAAAAAACATAATTATATTTTAGCTTACTAAAGGTAAAGAAAAAGCTTTTTAAGATTTACACATGACTTGATTCCAAATGCAAAATCTATCATTCCAGAATCTAAATTGCCATTTTTACTTTTAAACAAAATTAAAAATAAAATTAAGCAGATAAAAATAAAACCTAAAATAGATCTCAAGATTTTTCAGTTTACTTAAATGAGCTAATTCTTTCCCTAAACAAGAAACACCTTCAGATTCCATGAAATTACTTCTAATATTTTAAACAATTTATTTATTTTAGAAAATTTTTAAATATTTGTTATTTAAATAAAATTAAAAAAATAAAACCTTAAATCTATTAACAAATGATTCAAGTGTTAGCACTATCCTATTCCTTTAGATAGATCAATCATTCCTTATTGAGTTATTTGGTTTTTTCTATTATTTAAAAACAAAGAATTTATAATGAACAAACAACCATCGAATTTTAGAATATAGAAGCGATTTAAGTTTTAAATAATGATAATTTACTATAAATAAAGCTACAAAACTTCCAGATTTTCGCATTGTGTCAAATATTATCCTAATTCAGAAGATCCCTCATCACCAATCCATCTATTAAATTTTCAAAGAAATTACTTTTATCAATAATTAGAATAGAAAAAGTATTTTTACATAAAGTCCAATAAGAGATTTTTTTAGGATGAAAATTAAGAGTTTGAAAACTTTGATAATTAAAAAAGATAATTAACAGCAAAACTCAGATTTAATAATAATTTACAGCTTCTATGCTTTTAAACTTTGTTATATTTAACATAATGCTTTTAATTTGATTTTAAAAATATGAATCTTATTGATAATTTATAAATTTTATTATTAATTTCCTTTTTTTTTACTTTTCAATTAAAAATTTACATTTTTAATAAAATCAAAATTATTTTAAAAAATAATGTAATCTTATTTCTTTAAGCTCAATTAAATTATTTATTTTTATTTTTTTATTAAAAATAAAACATTAAACTTCTAATATAGTTGATAAATATATACATCATTTTTGTTAAAAAAAACAGCTTTTTTGAATTATAAAATATAGGTGTTGTGTTTGTTAACTGTTTTAATTTAAACTTAAAAGCAAGAGAATCATTTAATATTAAATATTATTAGTCATAAATCAATAATTGATATTAATTGTTATTCATAAATATACATACATATATAAATAGATTTTGCAGATAAAAGTTTTGAAAATTTTTGTGCTAATAGATAAATAAAGAGTGGATATACTGATTAAAAATAAAAAATAATTATTTTATTTGTTTTTATTAATTGCAATAAAACACATTCATAAATAAGGTACAAACAATTTAAAAAAGGAGTTAGAGTACATAGAATAGCAGAAATTTCATATGAGTTATTATACTCCGTTTTCTAATAACTATAACGTTTAGAATATTTACGAATCAATTTAGAATTCTACTGTATTCAGTCCATAAAAAAACTATGCAGCCCCAATTTCTAGCCAATATCGCCAAAACTAATATTCAAATTAGATTGATTACACAAATAAAGGTGCAACCTATTTTAATGGAGCAAGTTCTCGCCTATAATCATCGTGTAAATTAAAAATCAAACAAATACTTATTTTCTTTTCAATTTTTGCAATTAAATAATGTTTAATTTTATATTTAGTTGTCCCTGTTAGTTCAATGTAAGATTCTAAATATTATCAATCTTAGCCATAAGCAAGTGCTATTGGAGGGAGTTATTCATAAAAAGTAGCATATAAAAGCTATGAAGATAGCAATAATAAATATTTGAATCCTCCTCCACTAAATAATTACAATAGTTCATACTAATAAGGAGGAATACAAAGACCGTTTTCCACTTCTTAGCTATCTCCTTAAATAGGTATAAGCAGATTTTAAGACTAATAGCAATATGGGTTTTCAGATGATAAGAAGATAACTTAATATGTTGGTTCATACGTGCGTGATCCAACTAACGCATAAACAATTCCATATAGCAGATTTAATGAACCTAAAAAATTTGATAGCTTTAATATCAACGCTTCATCTTATCTCTACAATAACGGAATTTAAAACTCTATAACCAGATTAGATACTATTCCAAGTAGAAGAGGAGATTAAATAAATGTATCATCATTTATAAGGGCTGAACCTAATAGCGATTATCTCAGGTAGAGTTTTGGCAAACCAAGTTAATATTAAAATGATTTATCTTCTTCCCCTGAATTTTCTAAAAATGGAACCAAAAGTTAAGTTTTAATCACACAATCTGGAAACGAGACCAGTAAAAGAGACTAAAATTTTTATTATGACAGCTACATCACAATAAATGGGCTCGGAACATATAAGAAGTATCCTCTCAAAATGAGAAAAAATGCTTAAAATTAATCAGCTGACAAAAATTAACCGTTTTCTTCAAACCAAGGAAATTTTGACGGTGCTAATTTTGAAAAATCGTAGTAAATCTAGTCATCTTATGGAGGCTAACAATATGATAGTAAAGACGAATAAAAAATGACTTATTAATAATTTGCTGCACAGTTAATAGAAATATCAAAAGCAGAAGCTGAAGTAGAAAATGCTAAAAATTAGCTAATTAATTAAGCAGATTATAACATTCCCTCTTTTTTCTAAATATTTGATAAAAATGCTATAGGAAAATTGTCTTTATACGATTTTCAACAAGGGTAAAAAGGAATAGGATTAAATCTATCTCAGTTATAACTTTCACTAATATTCACAAGATACGTCCCATCTGCATCTGGCATGCTCATGTATTTATTTACAAACAATAAATTTAAATCAATCTATTTCAATTTAAACAAAAAGCTTTTGCTTTAAGCAACAAAACCATATTTTATAAATTTTTAAGATTTTTAAATTCTTTATTTTGCTTAAATCATTTGAATCTAGATTTAGATTGAAAGGATATTATAAAATCTATTTCTTTATTGTGAACTTAGAAATTAATTTAATTGAAATTCTTTTCATTTTTAAATTGTTAGATATGAAGATTTTGAGTAAATGTGTCTGCCATTACTCAATAATGATGTAGGAAAATATGTAACTTCTAGAAGAGTTGTAGAGGTAAATTAGATATTTTTGATTAAACAAAATAATTGAAAATAAACATATTAATAGAGAAATTGGAGTGAATAAACTGTTGACATTTTTAGAAGAATGCTTCAATTTATTTACGAAAGTGAAAATATGATTGAAAAACTAAGAAAAAAGCTATTTTAAAGCTCTACTAGAGTTGATCAATTTTTTAGAGAGCTTAACAGTGAAAGAAATGGGAGAATAACCATAACTGAATTAGAAAGAGCTTTGTAAAGATTTAGCGATTCGTTATCAGCTTATTAAATAGCTGTTCTCTTCTACAGGATGTGCTAAAATAAAGCTAACTATCTTACTTATGATGCCTTTGAGAGATTTTGCTATGGAGGAGAAATAGGAAGAACAGAGTTTTTAAATAGCATAAGCAGAAGCAAAATAGCTGATAACACATATAGTGAATATAAATTTGAATATACACAGTTTAAACCAAGAAACAATTTCTAAAAAGTCATTGAAAAGCTAATTGCAAATGCTAATCTAGAAGCTGATATTGAGTAAGTATAAAAATACCTCATTACAAAGAGAGACTTGAAGCTTCATAATTTGTTTGCGATGTTCCGTCCTGATTAAAATTATATTGATGTTTACAGCTTTACTTAAACATTGAAAAATCAATTTAATATTCCACTTGTAGACCAAACAGATGTAGCTTTACTTTTTAGAAAAATAAAGAATTCAAACAAATAGTAATTTTAAACTAAAAAAATAAACAATTGCCTTCCATTTTTTAAATTTTATTTTTTGATAATTTATAAGACCTGATCTAATAGATTTTTCTGAGTTTTGCAATCTAATTATCCCTAAAGGTGAGCAACCTTCTAAAGAAATTTTTGATAAAGATAGAGCAGGTGATCTAGAGTTTTATTCTGAAACATTCACATTTTTGCAAAAGCTATTCAAATCTCACTTAAATAATGAGGTTATTTTTAATGAAGTTAGACTTGAAATACAAACTAAATCTATCAATTTAAACGATCTCTTTGACTTCTTAAGTTAAAATAAAAGCTATTTAGAAAGATAGGATTTCGATAGAACTTTAAAAGACAATGGGTCTACTCATAATACTCGCTATCATGATCTTATCTTTTCAAGATTCGATCCTAGGTATGAAGGCATAACTAACTTTACAATATTCTCTTAAACATTAAAAATTTGAATCTTAAAAAATAATTAGTTATTAAATAAAACGAAAAAATATTTTTATAATAAGGAAATATATATATAGATGCTCATAGTAGATTTTAAATATATTTTATTATATTAATATTTTATATAATATATCATATTATTTTATTGAATATTCTCAAAAAAAAAAAAGTTGAACATTTATATCTTTTTTTTTATTAAAAATTAAAAAAGATCTAACAAGTTTACAAAAAAGTAGCATAAAAAATAAAGTATATATAATTAAACTGCAATACCATTTTGTTATTTACAAAATTATGTACAAAAAAGTGATAAATTTATCATTCAGAGTTTATTTAATATTTTATGCGTAAAATAAATCACATTTTCAAATTAGAAAATCTTTTTTCAATGTCAGAAATTATTTATTCTTTTAACTAATCCACTTAATCCTAAGGAGACTTCTTTACACGAAAGATTATGTCAAGTAATTATTTACTACATTAGAGGGTCTTATTGTCTTCACCTGTTTTTTTCATGTGTAGTTAAATTGCTGCTCTTCCGCTCATTTTTTAAATTTAATGATCGAATTAATTTTCACCAATTGAAGATTTAAATTAATCGAGTCTCTCTTACATATGTACTTTATTATAGTTTCCTTTATAAACTTCTTAATAAACGCTTTAATAAGTGAATTCCAAATCATTTTCCTTTGATAAATACTTGTTTAAATCAACTTCTTCAACTTCAGTACTTAATAGTTCTGATACTTCTTATGATTGAGATTTATCGCAATTTTCACTCTTATCCATTTTTAAATAATAATATTGATTTGGAATTTTTTTAGATTTTGATGATTAAAATTAAATAAGATATATTTTTTATCAAGTTTTTGATAGCAACCAATAAAAATAAAAGTATTTTATTTACTATTTTCCATAAAGAAATAAAGAAAATATTTGATTAAAAAGATAAGCAAACAGTTTTTAGATTTTGTAAGACAAACAACATAAATTTAATGGAATATAAAATTTAACAAAAATAAGATTAGTTCATACATTTTAAGAATACAAATAAGCAATAAAAATCGTTGTATGATAGCCAATCTATTTAAATAATACAAAAAATAATTACAAATTTATGAATTAAAGACTAAAATAAAAATTTTATGTAAAGTAGTTATTTAAAAACTTAATTATTGAAAGATATTATAGATATAAAATAGAAATATTATGTTTGAAGTAAGGTAAATTTAATCTAATCAGAAGATTTATTTTTATTATTATTTTATTTTTTTTAGATTGCAAATTTACTGATTATTAATTTGCATATTTTGTATGCTAATTATTTAGTTGATTTCCATGCATATTTATGAAATCAAAATTAAATAATTAAATTATTAATTATATGCGAATATAGTGTAAAATAGCCATAAATCATTAATTAAATAAATTATAAGCTGATCCTTAATTTTGATGGATTAATTGGCTGACTTATTTATAAATATTGTAATTAAATAAAATCTAACAAGATATACATAAAAATAAAATAAATAAAATATAACTATTATTGCCATTTTAACAAGCAAGTTTTATATTAGACTAAATTAGCAAAAAGCGGGGTACATAAATGTTTGAAAAAAAGCGTCTACAATTTTCTCCAGGCAACAACGTATTAATAAATTCTAATGATTTTGACAAACCACTAAAATGTTTCAATCAGTTTTTTAATTGTGAAATGTGCCTTATGGCTAAATTAAGCTTTTTAGAAAATAAAAATATTTATTCTACTCAATAAATAATACTTTATTATAACCAAACAGGATCATTTTGAGGAAAATAATGAGTATACAAGATATAGCAAGTAGGAATTAAAATAAGAACTTGACAATGTGTAGCATTTAACTTAAAAACATATGCTCGACTAATATACTCCTTAGTAAAAGGACCAGCTAATCTTGAATTTAGCATCTAAAATAGATATAATGGCAAATGAAATATTTAATCTTTCTAATATAGCTGACACTCTCATGTACGAATAGAAACTTGCAAAGGAAAAGTACGAGACTCTTAAATCAAGATTTAATACGATAGCAATGACTCAATAAAAGGAAGATATAATAAACAATAACCCATATAAGTTTTAAGAGACAGGATAAAACGCAATGAGATATAATCAATACAGTAAAAAGGAAATGTATTAGCTCCTTAAAAATGCAGACAATAAATCCCTAACTTCTCCAAGAAGAGTTATTTAGTCTATAGGTATACTATACAAAGATAAATTATTATCTCAGTAAATGCTAAGAGACAGGATTAATGAACTAGAAAATGAAGTAGCTACTCTTCATCTAGAAAATAATGATCTAAAGTAAAGCATCGAAAATAATAATTTAATGACTTTTGGCAATAAACCCACTGAAAACGAAGAGAAAGAAGATTCTTAATAAGAGGGTTCTGGAAAAAAAGCTTTTAGTGACTATCATTCTATCGATACTATGGTTTAAAGGTATCAAGGAATGTGACAAATAGCAAACAAGCAATATTTATTCTAATTTAGTTTGTCAGCAAAGCATAACGAAGACTTAAGATAATAGATTATTTTTGATTTATCACTCACAATGGAATTATTTTGCAAATAGTTAATAAAATACATTAATTAAATTAATGAAAATAATTTTGATATTATTATAAATAAAAATGTTTTTTGCATTGATAAATTTATTGTTTTTCATGTTTATAATTTTAAATAAATTTTTGTTTCTATTTTAGTAAAAAAAATTCTGCTTTTAAAAAAGGAACCATTTTAACAAAATTATTTTTGTCAACACTAAGTAATTTCAATCAATTAAATGAAAAACTTTTGATTTAATTGAAATAATTTAGAATTATTTTATTTGTTCATTTAAAAAATAA
Organism: Tetrahymena malaccensis 436; assembly: GCA_000231845.2. Taxonomy (NCBI): domain Eukaryota; phylum Ciliophora; class Oligohymenophorea; order Hymenostomatida; family Tetrahymenidae; genus Tetrahymena; species Tetrahymena malaccensis. The sequence continues at coordinate 721,999 of JH719967.1, forward strand.
AACAATATTATTAAACTATGATGTTAGCTTAGATCTAATTGATTATTTATTGTAAGTAATTTTCATACTATTTTTTAAAAATTATTTAATTCTGTTAAAAAATGAAAAGCAAATTATTATATTAATCTTTAACAGAATGAATATGAGTTATTTGAAATAAAATAATATTTTAACTTGAAGGAATGATTGATTTTATAGTTAAGTTCATAAATTAATTATAATTTACAATATCAATTATTTTGTAATTCATCTATTAAAATATTTATTTAAATATAATTTATTTTAATTTAGAATTTAAAATTTTACTCTTAAATCTATTTATTCAAATTTTTTTATCTTAGCAAATATACTTTTAATTTTAATTTTATTAAACATAAATTATCATTTATAAAGATATTCAAAAAAAAGATTATATATATATAGAATTGAATCCAAAGAGTCTCTTAATATTTACATGTTGATATCATTAGATTTCAGTGTTTTATTTTTTTCTTCTTCAAATTTGAAGTTTCGGTATTTTTTTTATATAGATTAAATATTAAAGACATATCTTAAATATGTAAAGCATTAATAAATTCAAAGTATTTGATAATAATTTGTTTGCTTAAAAAATAAATATAATAAAATTTATTAATAAAAATGATTATTTAAAATAAAATACTTTAGTAATCATATTTAATTAATTTCAATCAATAATTTATAAAAATGCTTTTCATCATTAAAATATAGTTTATTTATTTTATTGTTTAATTTTAATTATTAAGTTTTCGTAAATATTTTAAAAATAATCAAAAATTATTTATCAATCATGAATTATCATTTCAAAAATTAATTATTAATTTATTTTAATTAAATATAGAAATTATGAAATGCTCATATCTATCTTAATATTTTAATTTTTTTAAGATATAATTCTAAACATTTTATTTTCAATCCATGATGTATGAACACAATTTTTAGTGTTTAGTAAAAATGATAATTTGAACTTAAAATTATATTAAGCAGCTTTTCATTTATCATATAATTTAACTAAAATAAAAATGATGAAAGAAAATTGATTTATAGACTGATAGATTGATAGATATACTCAATTTTAAATTACACTTCACTAAATATATTTGCTTATTGAAAAAAAACAATTAATATTGATAAACACCATAAGCAAGAAAAAAAAAACTAATTAAAACTGAGGTTATTTACTAATTAAAAATAAATTAATAAATTTCATCAATTTTATTCAAATCATCTTGTAACTAAAAGATGTACATACATACATACTTTAATTGATTAATTTAGAAATTATTAACCAAAATTTTATTAAAATACAAATGTAAGACCTAAAATTTATTCACTCCTTATTCTAATCTTTGATTGATTAAATTGTAAAAGAATATTAATAATTATTTCCTTGACAACATATAAATATGAATGAGCTTTTAATATGAAAGAAATGGAATTATCTATCAAAAACTGCTCCTTATTCCTCATTTTCTGATAAAAAAGAAATTTTTGTAAATGGATGAGTTAAATTATTTTATAAAGAATAGGAAATACTTTCACAGAAAACTCAAAATAATGAATTAATAAAAGATATGTAAAAGAAATATCCAAAGATAATTATTATATTGCTTAAGATATCACTGTGTAATTTAGATACTTCTTTATCATTTGATCTTTAATTAGTTTTTTAATTTGATTGTAAGCAAAAATTTTTAAATTAATTGATTGTATCATTAAGGCTATAAAAAACAAAACAAATAACTAAATACATTTTTTAATACTATAACAAATTTTTTATATGTTTTTGATTTATAAATCTGATTGTTATAAAGTATTATTAAGTCAATATAAACATGAAATAGTTAGATTTAAAGAATGCTATATTATCTTTATGTATGCCTGTGTATATATGGCTTTATGATTTTGTCCCTTTTATTCAAGTGAATAATTTGTACTTTGATATAAAATTTAGTGGATTTTTTACAAATTTAGTTTGAAAGCTTATTACAAATATTCAAATTATAAATAGAACACTAAAAAAAATGTTATTAGCTCAAATATAAATTCACAACTGTATGTTTTTAGGTTAAAGACTAAGTTTGCATTTCAAAAGTAAAATATAATTAAACTATTTGCAAGTGCTATAATAAAATAAATAAAAAATATCTTACTTTAAGTTAAAAGAAATGATATTTTAAAAAAGTTAAATAAAATTGTAAAATTTATTTAATAGTTGAAAGCTTTTTCCTTTTGAAATAAATATAAAAATAAGAAATTGTGAATTTTTATTTAATATAGATTTGATTTGCTTACTTCTTTTATAAAAACATTTATTATAAAAGTATTTATTAAATTTCATATAAATATTTTGTGTTAATTAATAAACAGATGAAAATGTTTTATGAAATATTCTTGCTAAAAATTAATTTAAAAAATGTTTATAAAACAGAAGTAGAAGAAAGAATATTAAATTTTTTTATTCTTCAGCAAAGTAAATTGAATGTAAAGATATTTTGTTAATTTAGAGAGTGATAAAATAATCTATATTTATATCTTATATTTGAGCGAAATACTTCAATTTATTGATTAAACCAAGCTTGAATGAAAGTTGATTCCACCCTTATTTTAACGCTATTATATTTTTACAATATTCTCTATTACAAATATATTTTCATTATTGTTTGATTTATGCTATTAGATTAGGGCTTCTAATGGAAAAAAATGGGAATTCTAAATTTGCGTGTGATTATAATGTCAATGGGTTGTGCTTAATATTATTAATGAAATCTATTAGACAAAAATAAAGAGTTATTGCAATTGTTTTTTTAAGTGAGTAATTGACGTCGATCATTGAATTAATTTAAAGTGGAAAAAAGAAATGAAATCAATTAGGAAGTAATCAAGTAATATTAAAATGATGCTGAGTGACCAAAAAGAAATTTAACTTGCAAAATTAATTTAATTGATAAATAACGAGTTATTTTGGTTTACGTCAGGAATAAAAAAATCTGAAAGTCATTTTCATTCTAAAATATTGTAAGTGCATTTATTTGTGATAAGATTAATATTTTGTAATCTTGATCATAGCACTTTGTGGTTGATATTTATTTTTTTTATATGGAATGATATGAGATGTGCAATTTTTAGTAATCTAAGATACTAATGGTCATTCAAACATTACTCTTAACACAGATATAAAATTTATCTTTTATAAAACATGAAATAGAAGCTGTGAAAATATATCTAAATAAGGGAGTTAGAGTTTGTAAATTTAATTTAAAAGAAATTAAGGAAAAACTAAGAAAAAAAGAATAATAAAATAGATTGCGTAATTTATGTTCAATATATAAATGACGATCTATTGATTTGACCAGCTTATTCTTAACCTTAGTGCTTTAAATTAATTTACAGCTAATTTAAATAATCTTAAATTTTTGGTATTAATTAATAAAAGATTAAAACAAAGGTACTTAAATACACATAAAATAATCATAAAAAAAAGCAAAAACTAAAGCAACGAAAATGTCTCAAGCCAACGAACGTATTGAAACTTTAACTAAGCAAGTCAAAGAATCTACACTTATTGCCGATGGTACGCAATACCTTTCAATTAAATTTTTGTTAGTCTCTTTGAATATCGCTATATTCTTATTTTTGGATTTTTGGGATATCTTTATTTTCAAAGAAGATATTTATTTATCTATTTAAATTCATATAAATTTGCTTAAAAGCTTAAAAGTTTACTATTATTTTATATTCATCTTTATTTTCTAAACTCAATAGAATTAAACCCTAAAAAGTCTTTGGAGTTCTATAGATAAAAGTCTACAATTTGTCCCAAGCAAATTGATCAAGTCATCTATGGATACAACAGCCACTATGTGAAACGTGTTTATGAAATCATCAAAAACAGTCCTCAAATCTTCAGACATCCTCATTTGGAAGAGTGGAATAGAGAAACATACAGATACATGTCCTTCCGTTAATTAGTTTAATTAGATAAGGAAAAAAATATGAACTATGATGACTATAAGAAAGATCCCCATATTGCCACAATGATGGGAACTGCTCTTTATTAATGGAATGCTTCTCACTGCATTAAGCACGGTGTTCACTTTTATCTTTATGCAAAGACTATCATTAACCTAGGATCCTAAAAACATGAAAAATATATTTAGAGATCTATAGATTTAAGTGATATAGGTTCCTTCTCATTAACAGAATTAGGCCATGGCTCTAATGTCCGTTCTATTTTAACCACAGCCACTTTTGATACTGCCACAAATGAGTTTATCATCAACACCCCTAACGATCTTGCTCTTAAATGGTGGATTGGTGCAACTGCTTAACTTGCTAACTAATCTGTTGTTTGGGCCTAATTAATTCTTAACGGTGAAAACCATGGTGTCCATGCCTTCCTTGTTCCCATAAGATCACTAGTAATACTTACTCTTATTTCTCTTTAATAATATATTAGTCCTAAAGCTCTTTTTCAAAAAATTTGTAGAACTAAATCAAGCTAATTTTAATTATTTATAACTTAAGAAAAAAAGAGTACTTAAATTCTAAAATAATATTTTTAAAAATAATAGGATGACCATCAACCTATGCCTGGTGTTGTTATTGGAGACTGTGGCTCAAAGGTTGGTTTAGATGGTATTGATAATGGTTTCTTATAATTCAACAACTACAGAGTTCCTTATGACTCCTTACTCGATAAGTTCTCACAAATAGAAGATGGAAAGTAAGAATTAACAAATTCAATTATTTCATTCACAAATAGATAATAAATACACCTATGAAATGGAATAAATCGAGGATGATTTAATCAAGAAAATTAATTAATTAAGTGGTTGTTAGTCATTATTAAAAACTTTTAAAGTGATAAAATAAGGCAAGGAATGAATTAATAGATAAATAAATAAATGAAAGATGTAATTAATTGGTTTAAAGAAAAAGATATTTTGTAAAGCAGTCATTAAATTATCGATGTTTTCTAAATTGACGCTTTTTGGAAAAAGATATTTATACACATTTATAAAAAATAATATTTGCTTACATTAAACCAAATCTAAATAATAAATAAAAGAATATTTATTTCAACCTAATTTTCTGATTTAATTCAATTAATTACTCATTTTATTTACAAAATATTTAATAATTAGATTCAAAACATCCATTCCTAGTGCCGATAAACGTTTTGGTTTATAACTTGGATCTTTATCAGGTGGTAGAATTATCATCAGTATGCATGCAAACTCTAATGCTATGATGGCCTTAACAATTGCTACAAGATATGCTTGTATTCGTAAGCAATTCGGTCTTCCTGGTCAACCTGAAAATTCAATTATTGAATATCCTTTGGTCTAATACAGACTTATGAGTTCTCTTGCTAAATACACTGTCTCATAAATTGCTTCCTTAAATCTTAACTAATTATGGGATCACAACTAATCAAATGTCTTAGATTTGAAGAATAATTTAATCAACTAGCTCCACGCCCAATCTTCTGTCATGAAGGCTATCACCACATGGTAAGCTAAAGACATAATCTAAATATCTAGAGAAATACTTGGTGGCCATGGTTACTCTTCATACAATAGAATTGGTATGCTCTACAGAGACAATGGTAAATATTTTTAATTATTAAATTACTGACTAAATAAAAGAATAATCTTTAAAATTAACAAAATCTAACTTAGAAAAGTAAACATTAATTTAAAATTTAAATAGATATCAACATTACTTGGGAAGGTGATAACAATGTTTTGCTCTAGCAAACTGCTAAGTTCCTTTTAGATGCAGTCAGAACTTTGATGAAGGGCAAGGAAATTAAATACCCCACTATTAAATTCTTAACTGTTGAACCCGTTGAAGGTCAAAAGTGGGATGTAAAGGAAGCTAATTAATTCAGAAATCCCGAAAATATTTTGAGAGCTATGGAATGGCGTGTAAACTTGTTACTTTAAAGATCTGGTTTGAAATTACAAGAAAACTTAGGTAGCCATCCTGATCCTTTCTCTGCTTGGAATGGAACTTAAGTTTTCTACTTAAACAGCTTAGCTCTTGCTTACGGTGATGTTTATCAAGCTTAAGAATTTATCTCTGCCCTTAACAAGATTCATCATGAATAAACTAAGGTAAAAACATATTTTCAAATATTATCAAATATTAATTAAACTAAATTATAAAAGGAATTCATGTTAAATATATTTGAGTTGTGGGGATTGAATACTATAATTAATGATTTGGGTACTTTTAGAGAAGGAGACTTTATTGAATCAGACCTTACCAAGTCAATTAAAGATAGAATCACTGATCTTATTAAGTAATTACATTAATTTTTTCATAAGAATAGTAATTCTAATTATAATTTATTTAAATAAATAGAATATTAAAGGATGAAGCTATCGGATTCTTGGATATCGTTTGCCCTCCTGATCACGTCTTAGGTTCTCCATTTGGTGCTAAAGACGGCGATATCTACAATAAATATCTCACCTATGTAAGAGGTGCTAAAAATGCTCACAGTAGAGTCGAATGGTGGAATGAAATCCATCCTAAGAAATAGTGAAATAATAAAAAATTAACTTATTTAAATAAAATCAAAAAATAAAAAATAAATTATTATTAAAAATCAAAGATAATTAATAAATAAATAAATCAACTAAAATAAAATTTAACTTTATTATTAATTTTATACATCTACTTTCATGTCATGTAACTAACTACATTTAAGCTTTTCATTTATTCATTAGATAGTTTCTTTTGCCTAAAAAAAATATATTTGTTGAAATAATTGGAAAATTTATTCATACATTTTTATGTATTTTAAAAAGCTCAAATTAATTAATTTTTGTTAAAAGCTTAGTTTTCAATGTTTGTGAATAAAATAGTTTTAAATGCTACTTTCATTATTTTTATCTATCTGTTTAAGTTTTCATTTATTTAAATTTCAAATAAATTGAATTTGTTTTTTAAAATAAAATAAAAAATAAAAAATACTTCTTTCTTTTATTTTAAACTAGGCTTTGATTTAATTTTTTAATTGCATTTAATAAAATGCTTAAAAAAAAAAAATTTATTAAAACTAACAACTATCTCATTTTAGTGTATTTAAATATATTCAAATTAACATTTCATATCAGGCAAAAACTGTTTTCGATTGTGTGAATAATAAAACATACTTCTTCCTTTTGGATTTATCTATTTTATTTTTAATTTACCTATTCAATAATTTAATTTTAAATAATAGAGTAAAAATATGTTAGTTAAAATAAACAATAATATCATCTTGATATTTTTAAATGAGTTTAATTTAATTTTCTCTTTTAAGAATTGAATAGAATGTAAGGCTTATTTCTTTAAATATATCTCGTCTTTCATATATCTATTCTTAATTATGTCTAAATAAATAGAAATAAAAATATGTTTGTTAAAATAAATAATTAATCAGTTTTAACGAATTTATTTAAGTTAAAAAAAAATAATAAATATTTATTTATTAACATTTTAGTTTCCTTTATCAATAAAATATAATACGATGCTGCTTTCTTTCTTTTTTTCTATCTTTCTTAATTAATTTTATTTGTCTGGTAAATAACAGCTCTTAATAAAATTTACTTACTTATTTTAAGATTAAATTAAATAAGATGATCAGATTTTTTTTTGCCTAATAAATAAATTTATTACCGCAGATTGCTTCTTTATAGATAGAATTTATTTATTTTATGATTAATACTTATTAGTTATTAATCTGATACTCTGAATAAGTCCTTCTGATTTATTCTATTTCCCTTTAATGTTATGTATTAAAAGAAAGTATCAAACTAACCATTAAAATAAAGTTGTTAAGATTAACTAAAATTATTATAATAATATTCAATAAACATTTCAATAAAATTCTAAGTAAGTGAGATGATTTAATAATTCTATTGATAAGTACCCAAAATAAAAATAGACTTTAATTTGATCAATAAATTTTATTAGCTCTATTAAATATGAGATCATCAAAATTTATTTATTTATTTTATAAAATCATCAATAGTATATAATTTGTATAATAACTTGTTTGTTTTTGCACATATCAATCAAAATTGAATTTGTGTGAAGAATACATTATTTCTACTAAATTAAATAATTAATTTTTTAACAAATCAGCTTATTAATTAATTAATTAAAAACTTTTTAGTATAAAAGCCAAGCAAAAGGTTTTGGTTAATATTTTTTATTATCTTAAAATTCTACTAAACATAAAATAAAACAAAAATAGACAACATTCACTAAAGTATATCGCATAAAGCTAGAAAGTGCAAACAATCCTACTATTAGTTAGTGCAAATCATCTTATAAATTAGCAATAGAACACATAGCCGAAACCCTAGTTGATAACGAAAATAGCTACAATAATTTGAAGACTTTCGATTCAGATTATATTAAAAAGTAAAAATATGAATTGTCTTAGGAATTTGTAAAACAGCATCCCAACTAATAGGAAAGAAAGTCTTGACTATACTCCTGTAAATGAAAAAAAATCTAACTCTTAGAATGCGGAGAGTTAAAAATACCTTTCCCCTTAACAGCTTGGCTAAAGCTATTCTACTTAACCAAGCTTTAGAAGTCCTATGAGTGGTGAGAACAGTAGTTGTTGTTAAAACCAATAATAAATAAGTTTTATATAATAAGTACATCCTTCTCTTCCTTGTTTTGAAGAGGAATTTGAGTATTCGCCAGCTGATGGCATATGTACTCCCTAAAGTGGAAATAACAAAGACAACTCTTCTAAAAAATTAGGTGAGTAAGCATCTAGCTTTTCTTAAAAATCGGATTATTCCATACAGCTCTTCAATTAGTAATTATTATTTTATTATTAACAAAAAACTTTTTATTTAATCAGCATCTCTTAATGTTAAGACCCTCACAAAATTCTAAAAATAAAGAGAAACATTTTTATTTATGAATTTGAGTCAATAGCAAAAAATTATTTTAGACTAATAAATTCTATTTTAAAAGTTTCTCCTTTAATTCTAAATAAATGAATAAGCAATTGAGTTGTATTAGTATTTTATTGATTTTTACTTTTAATTAACATTAGACTGAGTGAACAATTCAGTAATATTAGCTTAGAAGACCAAACAATAGGAAGCCCTTGCCTATAAAATAATAGCTCATACTTTTAAGAAAAATCTCAAAATGGAGATTAGAATTATTATAATATGAATGATACATTTTTAAATAGTACACAGAATACGAAGACTCCTTATGGAATTAGAAATTAATATATAGAAAATCCAGATATTGAGTTCTTTTTGAAGAAAGGTATTATGAGCGCTCGCTACACAAACTCTAATGCATTTGTTAAAAGAAATGACGAATAATCTTCTCCTAAAAATCAAAATGGTATAGAGGAGAGTTTTGATGGAATTATCAATAAGTTTGATGAAGCGTTGGAAGTTTCAGATTTTACTCAGAAGGTTAAGTAAGATGATTTGATGATGCAAATTCCTTTGCAAACTCCTAAAACTCAAAGAAAATTAAAGGAAGATGACTGGAAAGAAAATTTTAGTTCTCCCGAAAGATTGAGCCTTCAGACAAGCTTGTTTAGTAAAAACAAAACACAATTTGATAACTAACTTTGTACTCTGGCTAATAACAACTAAGCAATTCCTACAATTTGGAAGAGCTCCAAGTAAAAATTCAATAAAAAGAAAGCTGATCGTTTCATTCCTAATCGTAAAACATCAAAGCTCTCTATTGCACTGACATCTGCACATGAAATAAAGGACGAAAACGAAAACATGAATTTTTTCAAGGGTGAATTTTATGAGAAGCAATCCTAAGTTACTATTGAAGAGCTCTATAAATCTCACATTTTGGGAATATCAAACAATAATTAAAAAACTCCCTTCGGTATTTCCTCATCCTAATTTTCACAATACTTTGCAAACCACGGAAGTACTATGATTCCACCTAGGTATGTCAACAATTCTTCTTAAGAAGTAGAACGCTCTAATAATACACCTCACTTGCCAATTTACTTAACTCAAGACGAGAATGAAGTGACTAAAACAATTCAGAGCTTTTCTAATTAAAACATTCTTAGATTTAAAGACTCTCCTTAAAAGAACAAGTAAGATGTTGGTAAATACTTGCCTGAGTATTCAAATAAGTATAGCTTAATTGATAATTAAAACTCTTGCATATTTGATTTCAAGAGAAAAGAAACCCGTAAAATAAATAAAATTCCCTTTAAGGTGTTAGATGCTCCTTCTCTGTAAGACGATTTTTATCTAAATTTAGTAGATTGGTCAAGCACTAACATATTAGCTGTAGCTTTAGGTTCTTGTGTCTATCTCTGGAAGGCTGATAATAACAAAGTTATCAAATTTTGTGATTTAGGTTCTACATCAGTCACTAGCGTTGCATGGCACCCAAAAGGTCATCAGCTTTCTCTCGGCACATCTGCTGGATAGGTCTAAGTTTGGGATGCTAACAGCTTAAAGATGCTAAGATCTTATAGTGACCATACAGTTAGAGTTGGTTCTCTTTCATGGTCAACATCCCTATTAGCTTGCGGTTCAAGAGATAAAACAATATCTCTTAGAGACTTAAGAGATGATAATTCAGTAGTAAGAACATTTAAAGAACATAAACAAGAAGTTTGTGGACTAAAATGGAGCTTTGATGAGTAATATCTAGCTTCTGGTGGCAATGATAATAAATTATTTGTTTGGAATAACCACTCTACTATTCCAATTTGTAAATTTACATAGCACACAGCTGCAGTGAAGGCAATAGCATGGTCCCCACACCAGCATGGTAAATAATTTTTTTCTAATTAGCATTAATTGATTAAATATTATACAAAATTTTAGGATTACTTGCTTCTGGCGGTGGTACTTAAGATAGATGCATAAGATTCTGGAATACATAAACAAGCACTATGCTTGACTACATAGACACTTAATCCTAGGTGTGTAATTTAATGTTCGGCAAAACGGAAAACGAAATTGTAAGCACTCATGGATATTCTCTTAACTAAATCGTGGTTTGGAAGTATCCATCCTTATAAAAAATTGCTGAGCTTACAGGACACACATCTAGAGTGCTTTTTTTGGCAATGAGTCCTGATGGTCAAACAATAGTAACAGGGGCTGGAGATGAAACACTGAGATTTTGGAAGGTTTTCCCATCAGTGAACGATGGATACAGACCCCCAAGTGTATTAGTAAATGATATCAGAGATCTAAGATGATTAATAATTGAATAATTTTTAATCTCATAAAAAATTTTTTATTTCAAATACAGTTTTAAACAAAAAAAGGAATAAATAAAAAAATCTCCTTCTTTTCCTTTTACAGCTTATTCAAATTTAAAAATATAAAATAAATATTAATTATGTTTAAACAAAACTACTAAAAAACTAAACTAAATAAAATAAATATACTCAATATAAAATTATAAGCAAATATTACTAATATTAGCTCGAATATAAAATATATAAATATATACATATATATCAAGTTATAAATATTTCTACTTTTAAGTTTTAAAAATTAGTTATAACTTTTTTAAATTGTTTTATTTTATCTTTAAATTGTGTTTCAAAAATACTGCAAATTTTTAATTAAATTCAAATTTATTTGGCTTTAAATTTATAGATAATTTTATGAAATATATTAGATTATAGTGAGTAGTGATATTTTGATTTACTACAGCTAAAATAAAAAGTATACCAGACAGACAAAAAAGAATATAAATATTTTATAATCTTTGCTTCAAAGTTAATACTAATTTTTTTTTAATATTGAATCATCTTTTTTGTGAAACATACTTTTCCTAAATTCAATTCTATTTATTTTTACTACTTGCTGATATATATTTGGATCATGGATGGGGAGATCTGACACAGTAATAAGCAGAAGATACATCTCTTGAACATTAAAGCCCAGGACAGCAATCATTTTTAAAACATAAGTTATTTTCAGAGGTACAAGTATCACTTTCTAAAAATCCTTCAAATTTATTGAAAAATAAAAAATATGTTGCTAATATTAAAGCTCCTAGCAATACTAAACTTATTATTTTTTGAATGTTCATCTTTATTTTTAATTTTTTTTATTAACTTAATTAATATTTATAAATTTTTGTAGAATGGAATTGCAATTTAAATGTAAATATTTTGATATCAATCAAATTTTGTTTGTAATAAAAATATTGCATTATTTATGGTAAAAAATAAATCAGCTCACTAATTAAAAAAGAATTTAGTTGTAACAAAAGAAATTCACTTTCTATATAAATTATTCATAGAAGAGAATATCCTATTTATATGAATTGAGCTTAAAAATTTCATAAATTTTTTATAATTTTCAATTTTAAAAAATAAATTTTAATATAAGTTGAACAAATATAAAATTAAAATTCTAAATTATTTATTTTAAATTAAGAAACTAAATTACTTTATTTGTATAAATAATGAAATGTATTATTAAAATAAATATTTTTTACATAATTTTTTGAAAATGTTAAATTATTTAATCAATTTTACATTAATTAAATATTATTAATAATTAAAATGTTAAAGAGAGAATAAAAAATAATTTAAGATAATATTGTTAATTAGTTCTCTTAGTTAATTTTAATAAAAATTAACAAAAATAATTTTTTTTTGTTTTTATATTCTTTTTAGAAATATGAATTGCTTTAAAATTAATATTTTGATTTTTTTATTTGAACTAAATAATAAAATATTTATATTGTTAATATTTTTTTTTTCATTTTATAAAAAATAGATTTGGTATTTCCTTTTTTGAAAAAGTTGATTACTCTATTAAAAAAATTAATTTGCGAACTATTTTTGTGGCTAAAAAAATTATCTAAAGCATCAATCATTTAAAAATAATTTTAGACATAAAAAATAGTAAGTAAAATATATAAATTTTGTTTAAAAATATAATTTAATAAGCCTTTATTCAAGCTCAATTTATTTAGCAAGATTTTTAGATCAATTTTGATTTTTTAAAGCTTAGACATTTTTAATTTTTAGATAATACATATCTCCAAAGACACTATTAGTAGTATTTTAAGGATAGCATTCTTCTAATTTTTAATGAAGGTAGGAATCTGGGCATAGCGAAGAAGTTAACATTAATTCTTACAAGTTGTTCGTAATATTTGCATTTAACAATAATACATCTTTCTATACTTGAGAAAGATCTTGTTTGTTAAGTTCTCTTAATTTTTATTCATTTTTCAATTAAACTAAATATTTGTTTTTAATATGCTTTGATTAACTAACAGATTTAGACAAATAGATAAAACCTCTGAAATACATCATCAGACTAATTGTTATTATATCTTCATTAAGATACTCAAGACCATAAAAATTTTCAAAAACATAATTCTTTTATGATTCGCAGGAGTATAAAAAAGATTTGATACCCTCTATTATGTTTTAAAATCCAAGCTCAAATTATCCTTGTTTAAAATATATGTTATCTTCAATTGAATATTTCAAAAAATCTTTAACATTTTTTGAAACCTTTTTTTAGCAATCATAAATAACACCTGCTATAAAAAATGTTTTATTTTTTATTTTATCATCAATCTAAATATTTTTCTCCCTAATAAGCTAATTTAAATCAAAGATTAAGAATTACTTTCTTTCATCAGACTTTTTTAAATACTAATAAGCAAATTCATATTCTATTTAATCTTTTTATGCTTTTAGAATTTCAACAAATGCTTGTTACATAATATAGCAACCCATTTTTTTTTTCACTTCAAATTTTTTTTTAATGTATTTACTTTATTTAAGATTATTCAATTTAAAATTTTCTGTTTTTAACAATTATTAAATAGAAAAATTTTTATTAAACAAAAATTTTCTTATTGTTTTAATTTTAAATAATTATATATTTTAACTAAAACAATAAATAATAATAAAGCAAGCAAGTATCCATTTACAAATTTTCTATTTCTGGTAAAAGTAAAGTAATGCAATAAACTATAATTGTTATTAATAAAGATAATCTTTATAAATAATAAATGATAACTAAGAATTTTTACTAAGATTTAGTTAATAAATTTAGATCATTATTTTAACATTTTTTCTATTAGAAAAGAAATTTTACAAGATTAAATTTCTTTTATATAAAAGAAAAAATTATGCTTTTTCAAATTGTTACTTTTTTAATTTTTTAATCACTGATTAAATAATATTAAAGATACTTAATATCAAGAGATGCTTAATCATAATATTTTAAATATATACAAAAATCAAATTTGCTTCTTATTATTGAGAATTGAAAATTAATGCAGAAATAAAACTATGTTTGAAATATTAAATCCTAATAAACATAATAAACATGAAAACACATATTTATTTTATAGCAAAAATTTCTAAAAAGATTTAAATATTATGATATTTCATGTGGACATAATTTGTATTTTAAAAGCTCTCAATTGAAGAGGTTTTAGTGTGAATTTTTTTTCCTCTATTAAATTAAAATAATATTAAAATTTGATGAAAATATTTTTTAAAATTATAATTTTACATATTTCCTTTAAGAGATTGTCTTATTATGCCTAATAAACCTTACCATTATTGCCATTCCATTTCATTTATTTCTCTGACCATTCTTTTTTGCTTTAATTAGCTGTTAGAGTGAGCTCTTCCAAAATTTAGAAATTCTAGGGGATATCAAATGAAGCTGGAGTAATATCATTTACATTATACAATCTAAGAGTGTAGTAATTTTTATATGTCCTCAAATAGACTCTTAAATAAACATTTTGATTTAATACAATTTTTTCTCTATCTGAACTATTGCTTCTGTAATCAAAATATGAATTTTTAGTCTAAGAGAAGAAAATTAAAGGTTAAGCATCTAATTCGTTTTATATTCTTCTGGACAGCTATTCGTTCTATCTCTCGAAAATAATAAAATGCCTGATTTTTTAAGGAATACCTTCATATCTTTAATCGACTTCGTTTAGAGCTTCGCCAACTCCTCTAGCATCATCTCTAATAATTCTATTTGATTTTTAAGAATTCATTTATATTTTTATTTATTGTTAGAATAAAGTTACCTTCTATGAATCATGATTTCTATTTATCCTTCTTTTAATGATGAACCGCCTTATGATCGATCAGTAACAATAGAAACTTATTCGTCAGAGTGAATATCCTTTAGACTGATCAATGACCCTATAGGATAGTAGTTTCCGCTTACTTCTTATTATATCTAAAAAAAATAAATTAAAAAAAAAAATGGCTTAAAGAAAAATTACTTTTAAATCCCAGGTAGGTCTAAAATTGAGTACTCTTTTCTGCATATCTAACCCATTCGAATCTGTATAAAAGGTTTTACCATTTTACAATCCAGTCTTTAAAACCATTATTATTTCTTTTCCTTTATCTGTAACTTTTATTGGATGAACGAAAGTCTCTACTTCGATTGCTTTATCATAATTAGCAGAGTAAAATCTCAACTGAGTAGTTATAAATTAGCCCTCTAAAAGCACAACAGTGACTATCTAGCCTTAGTAAACAATCTGTTAATCATTAAAAATAAAATAGTAAAAATTTATGGCATTTGATATCATTTTTATTTGTCAGTAAATTTTTAATTGAAGATAATTTTTACAATATTTTTAATTTCTGAATAAGTGTGACTTTGTTGGCTTTCAGGTCTAAAAATGTAAGCTCCAGATGACTGACTCCAGTCTTGAGATGAATAATACAAGTTATAATTTAAGGAAAAATCATACTGCTTAAATTATTGCATTTAGAAATCAGAGTATTTTTAGCTAGTTTCCCAAGTTTAATAGGTAAAATTTTTAGTTTCTAAATCTATTTTTAGACTAGAAACTGTTGATAATTCTATTTTAATTTAATTTTTGCCATTTGGGATTTCAAGAGCCTGAACATTTTTGTGGTAGTTAGAGTTAAAAAATACTATTTTATAATGTTAAAAGGAATATCCTTAGAATTGATCCCTAAAATACAAATCGCAGTCTGTATTATTTTGTGGATTCGAGCAGACTAAGTCAGCTAATAATTTTGTATAAAACAAAGTTTATTCATTAAAAATATTAATTTATTTTAATTTTACTTTTTAAAAATTGATTCTTTATATTTAATACAGTCACGTTAGCTTAAGGAATTCTGATTCTGATATTCATTAATCTCTTTACTGAAGGATTAAATATGCTTACTAGAATAGGCTTGCCACCAGCAATTTAAGATCTAGTGATTTCACATTCTGAAGAAGTTACGTTCCAATTGCATTCATGGTATTTAATTTCAGACTCAAAAATATCTTGCAAAGCATATTCATTAAGTAGTGGATGCAAAAAACTTCTCACTCTTTCTTATCCTTCACATACTCTTTTAATATAATCATTAGCTACATGTTGTCTTTCTGTTCCAGAAACAGCATCATGATGCATTAAAGCAGCCATTTGCTATTTTTTATTATTTTAATATTATTTACTGTTTGTAATAGTAATGTAAAGTTTATAATAAAAATATTAATAATTATAAATTCAACTAATTATTTTTGAAAATTAATGTTTTGTTTTTAAATAATAATTAATAAATGAATTATTATTTATTAAAATACCTATTCATAATACTCCAATTAACTGTACATCGATTCAAACTAGGTTGTAAGTTTATCTGTTCTCTTTTGTATACTTTCGAAGGATATTATATTTCTTATAGCTTACAAATATCTTCCTGCATCTTTAGTTAAGCCTTTGAGTGCTGGACGTGATGTAAAATACCCAGTCCAATAAGCGTTTGGATTGTCTGCGTAAGGGAAAAAGTCATGGTTATTAACAGGCCAGATATTTTATTACTTATTTACTTCTTCTAGATATTTAGAAGGAGTGGAATATAGGATCTCCATACCAAATTAATCTTTTCTATTATTTATATACTCAATAAGGTTGTCTATGCTATTAAACCATATTTCTGATCTGCTAAAAGCAAAATCCTAACCCATAGTGTGCATTAGGTGATTTGTATTATAGCTTCTCTGCATTTACTTAAAATAGTTCACAAATTCTTATGCTTTATAATGGACATTATTAGGAGTAACTTGTTCATCTCTTTCAAAATAGAAATCTATTTTAAATAAATATTAAAAGAATAATAATTAATTTAAAATTTTAAACTTGTTCTATGTTAGTTAGTTAATTAATTAATTAAGGATAGATAAAATAATTTTTTTAAACTTTAAAATTTTAACACAAAACAAAAATTTCTAAAATTAAAAAAATGAATACAAATCTCAAAAATGGTTTGAAATTTTTATAAATATTTTATGTTATCTTCTGAAAAAGAAAAAAAATTTTACTTGTTGGAGCATCATAATGCTTATAATTTACAGCTGAGAAAATATAGTTTTCTTCACATTATTCTGAGGGTTACCAAATCATTTCTAGTCTTTTCTCCATTTTTCTGAATTCAAAGTCTTAGTAGTCAACTCTAGCAAACCATTATGCGTTGAAACCCATTTAGCTAAATAATGCAGCATTTGTAGATTAGTGCCCAAAAGGATCAATTTACCAGCCAATAGTAGGAATAATATCTAGATGGTCTTTAACCCATTAATGGCCAACAGTCATTTAGTCTATTATGTCTTCAAAATAAGTTGTTGCTTCGTCGTGCATCGTCCATCCACCATTTATAATTTCAATTTAACCATTTTTAACTAGGTCTTTGTATTTTTAGCGAACTTCATCAGTCTATCTGTCCCACCACATACTAAGAAACCCTATTTCTACTTGAATATATTTCCTCTTAGGGTTTTTTTGAATTTCATTATATACTGAATTCAGAATATCTCTAATATCTAAATATTTTATGTAAAAAATTAATTTAAAATCTATGAAATGAATAGTATTACTTCCATAATCCCAACCAAATTGAATAATTCTATTGCTGTAGTATTCATCAATAGTGTATAGCCACCCATAATCATCATGTGAGTGTGGAACTAAGTGGACATATGTGAGTTTATCTTATTACTAGCAAATAATAAAATGAAGAAGAATAAAAATAAAAAACATTCTTTTTTTTTTAAGTTCAATTTATAGTTATTACAAAAATCATATTTATTTTCACTAATCCCATTTTTAATATTGACTTTTAATTAATTTATTGTTACACTAATTTACATGTATCAGAGTTAATACTTTTTTGATTGTGGTCTAATTACGGAACAGTCTAATTAAACAATAAATTTACTTAAATTCATTACAGAAATATATAAATAAACTGTGTAATTTAAAACTTTAATAAGGGAAGTCTACAATCAATTTTTAAATAAAACCACAATTAAAGATAAATACTAAAAAATTTAAATAATTTCATATCCGAAATTATCAAAATCAAATATTCTTCTAGAAAGAAGTTAATTAGTATCCTCCTCTAACATAAGTTTTTACATATTCTAAAATAAATTTATTTATTTGCTTTATAATATAATAAACTTTGTTATATTAAACAACCCTATATGTTAAGTATTTAGCTGGATTTATTTTTTCTCATAATATTTTATTTTTATTGTCAAAGATATTTTTTCATTTGAATATTTTAAGAAGCTGATCATGTAAATTTGAGTTTAGCTTACCTAACTTAATTATTGTTATTAAAAATACAAATTAAAACAAGAAACGTAAATATATTTTTACCTTTTAATTTAAGGTATGACCGATATTAATCTTTCTGTAAATTTTAACTTTATACTATTTTAAAGAAAAATTTAACAAAAATATCTTCATCTATGTTTTTTTGTTAAAAGATTAATTAGACTTATTTAACAACGCATAATAATTTATTATGGATAAGTTATAAATTTGTATTAATTTGTTTACTTATTACTCTTAAATGTCTAATTTTTTAAATATTAATTTAACATTTTCTAATATAAAATATTAATCAAAATGCTCTAATTTAAATATAAAAATAGAAGTATAGTATTAAATAGTAAATAGAGTCAAATACTAAAAATAATTTTATTATTTAACAATTTATAAATAATATTAAGCAAGATTATGCATTTTATTAATAACATAATTTATTTATTTATAAAGAA